>SKCR01026804.1:0-63003 GCA_019454045.1 Zanthoxylum bungeanum | reverse complement strand
AACATTTAAGGCATTGAAAAATTAAAATTTTGGAATATTTCACCTACAATTTGGTGAAAGTTGAGTTAAATTCAAAATTTGTTAAAGTGTATAAAATTTTAGCATATTAGTCTTCACCATAAATTTTAGACTTCAACCCCTTAATTTTGTGAAAATTAATAGATTTTAAAAACTTCGGATAGAAATTGATATATTTTAAAATTCTTCAGATATTTATAGGATTGACAATAAATCGGGACGGACCGAGATTTTTCAATCACGATCCTAGTTCGTTTACAACATCGGGATGAAAATTCATTTTGGTCTCATCCTGTTATATTTTTTGGGGATAAAAAATCATTATGGACATGTCTCGCATCCCATCCCCACGATCCCCTAAATCCCGTCTCATCTCGGTATCTTGTTTCGTCCCGCTTAAATTTGCGGGGACAATTTTTTTATCCCACCCTGTCCCATTTCTAAAACATGATATAAATATGTGTCTCAAATCTCATCTCAAATTAGACATGAAAAATTATCATCCCTATATATTTGTAAACTTTTACCAAACTTTAGGTAAATTTTTTTGATAATTTCCCACGTTGAAATGAAATGAATTAGATTATACTTCGAGTCCTAATATCAGTGGCGAAGCCAATTGTCCCTGTCTCATTTATTTGAAAATTGTTAAATTTATCTTATAAATTAATTAAAAAAAATCCTTATTTATTAATTAGATATTTTATTTTACCCATTTAAAATGAAGAGTGTATGCAATTTTTTTTAAAAAGTAAAAATAAAAATTACTTATACTAAATCAATGTTTTGGTTACATCATTGAGATGACTTATGAAACATAGAATATAATATTTAACAAAAGAGAGAGTGTTGACAGAAGAAAAGATGTCACCCTGTAACGAAATCGCAATAGGACGAAGGAAAGAACGAAGGCGGGAAGGGCGATGGAGAAAAGAGCGACGAAGAGCTCGGGACGACCGAACTGACGGTTAGAACAAAAATACGTGATGCAGTTGACCCCACGATCGCGACAGTTGTACGGTTTTCCCTCCACGATCGAGCAGTTGAGACATGCACGGTGGAAGGCACGATTCAACAACTGCAGGGAGATACTGGGACCTCCCAAGCGGTTGACAGGCTTCACTATAAAAGCTCACCTACACAAAGAGAAAGAGGAAACAAAAAAAATGAAGACTCAAATGAGTATATCTTTATTTTTCATTTCGTATATTGTAACCTTTAGGACTGTAAATTGTGTGCTTGTGCCCATTGGAGGCTTATTCACTAAATCAATCACCCATTGCTGAGACTTTATCTCAGGAGGTTTGAACCTTACACGCTCTTCTTTATTCACGCATAAAAATCGCGCAAACAGAGAGTTTTAGGAAAAAAAGGCTATTATAAATATATGGATAAATCACTGGTCCCTTAAAAATATATTTAGGGTGTATTTGATTTGTAATTTTCACAAAAGATAAAAAACAAATTAGCAATGGAATAGTTATTCTCTTTTTTGGTTTGTATTTTTTAGTAGTGAATAATCAGAATCATTCTCTCCTTATTCACCCTCAGATTATCCCTAATATATTATTGTGAGCTCCATTTTTATTGGCATGTGTCCGTGACAAAACAAGTTCAATTGAGTTGTAATCATACATGAAGATATTTGTACAATTGGACTGGTTTTTGGCTGCTGTGCATCAGACATGCGTTCATGGTGCGTTCGTTGCAGTGTTCGAACGATTGGCGTTAATGCTGAGTTCGTGAATGGGTTCGATCATGTGGCTTAGTGACGCGTTCGTCTTCGGATTCGAACGGGAATTCCAGAGAGCAAATGTTCGAGTCTCGTTCTTGTTGGGTTCGAACGGGATCATTCCAGAGAGCATCCGTTCGTTGTGCGTTCGATTGGCGTTCGAACGAGTCTTCACAGAAAGGGCGCGTTCGAGTAGCATTCAAGTAAGCGTTCGAACGCGACTGCGATCTGAACGCGATTTTGGCCTGCAAAACCCTAGGTTTTCACCCTACCTATAAATATAACTCTTAGCCGCCATTCCCCATTAGTTGAAAAGAGTTGAAGCATATTTCCCTTGAGCCAAAACCTCTCAAAGCTTTCAACTCTCTTTGATTCCACCATTGAAGACTTCTTATCTCATTGTCTTCTTCATTGATGGTGTGAATATTTTTTTGATAAACCTTCAACACAACTTAACCCAAATTCCCTAAGCCTTTAGAGTTCTTTAGGAGGAAGTTTGGTAGTCGGAGTTCCGGCGTCATTGGTGATATAATCTACTCAGAGACTTCAGAGGTTCTGAAGAAAGCCGTGGGTCGCGGGCTTGAGGAGTTCCTTGAGTTCTTGCAGTATTGAGGTACTTGAGTCGGTGGAGTTGCCACCATAGGTCTTGACCATCGCTGTAAGTTTTTCTCTATATAGTGGATTCGGGTGGTAGCCTATACCCGGAGTGGTTTTTTACTCGGAAGAGTTTTCCATTTCGTCACCAAAATCATTGTGTTGAATTTTGTATGATTTGATTTATTTTGCTGCTTTAATTCCTGCTATTGTTTTAATATTTTGCAGCATAATTTTATTTAATTGTTATTGTGGTTGCCTGTTAATTTATCCATAGTAACAGTAACAGGACTTGTCCTGCTTATTGTTTATAATTCCGCATAGGGTCAGAACCTTGTTTAAAATCGAATTCTCAATTGGTATCAGAGCATGAACTCGATCATTGACCAATTAACTATGGAAAGAAGCCAACCTTTAAATTTTCCCCCATTCTTGACGATGATACCATCACGAATAGTGATTTGGCCTTGTTTGAAAATAAGTTTAGGAAATTCCTTAAACTTAAGAAGAGTGGTCATAACAGTAATAGGAATAAGAAGGATATGCCTAGAGAGAGTAGGCATAGCATGAGTGAGTCTAGAGAGGACATGGGTAGTAGACCCCGTGGTGTCCAGTGCCATGAATGTGAAGGATATGGGCACGTTAGATCCGAGTGTCCTACATATCTCAGGGCTAAATGCAAGAAAGCTATGGCAGCACCCCTTAGTGATTCTGAAGGTAATGATTCTCCAAAAGACAATTATATAGCCTTTCCTGCTAGTGTGACCGGTGAGAGGAACGAGTATGTTAGAGATTCTGGTTCAGAATCCTCTCACAGTGAGTCAGTTGATGAGGATAGTCTTCAGGTAGCTTATGCTAAACTTTTTAAAGAGAGTTTAGCTATTAAGAAGACTAATATAGAGGTCAATAAAAGGCTGAAAGCTGTAGAGCTAGAAAAGAATGAAGCTCAAGCTAAATTTGAGCAAAGTCTTTTGATGATTGATGACCTAGAGTAGAGGAACAGAGGCCTAGCTAATAGAGTCCAAATATTAGAAGATGCTAGAATCCAATTGTCCGTATTTTCTAGTGGAAATATAAAGGTGGACCGTATGTTAGGTATTAGTTCTGAGCCTAACTGTAATAAGGCTTCTTCTTCCAAAGCTGTGCTTATAGCAGCTAAATGTGACTTAGGTAAGAAACCTGTTATGTGTAGTCATGTTTCTCCTCCTGTTATTCCTCGTACTGTTTCCCAACCTCAATCTAGAGGTGTTGTGGGTAAACCTCGCTCTCATCCGAGGTTTGTGCCTGTGTGCCACCACTGTGGCAAGGCTGGACATATTAGGCCTAAGTGCTACATGTTGCACAAATATAAGAGAAGGCCTAAGAGTGTGTCTCATAGATTTGATTCGTCAAATCTAATGTCTCAAGTTTCTGTACTAACCAAACAAGCTCAATTCTTGAGTGAGAAACTTGCTTTGTTGTCTGGGAACTCTCATGTGGAAGAGGTTCCTAGAAAGGTTTGGATGAGGAAGCAAGATGAATTCCCATCTTCTTCTGCGTGTCCTGATGGATATGATGAGAGTGCACTTCGGTGTAACTCTGCTTAAATGATGCACTTTTATTTTCCCATTGCATGTGTGTGTGCGTGTGTTTTATGTTTTTGCACGTTTATTTTGTTTTCACAGCATATGGGTGTGTGTGTGTCTTGTTTTTGTTATATGTCCCTTGGTATATAGGATGGAAACCCGGACATAAATTTCATAGCCGATTCCGAATGGACGGTAGTATGATCTGTACTCGGGATACAACTCCACGTACCATTGGATGTTTTACAAGCCTGTTTGTGTCTTTATTTTTATTTGTTAAAATCCAAAAAAAAATAGAAAATGAAAAAGACAATTTTTTTTCCGGCTTGTTAGAGCATGAAAAGCTTATGCATGTGATCCTGGAATGTAGGATATATGATTATGCATGTATGATATGCTTTATTTTTCTTGATGCTCTATATACATGAGTGCATGTGATAAAAACCTTTGGTATATCCTGTGCTTGTACCTTCACATACACGTTTTTAGTTTGTCAAGGCTTAGTCGCATGTATGAGTTTTTGGAATAGCAATCTAATTTCTATCATATCTTGTTTGCTCAACAGTGTGACATTTGACTAATTGACCTTGCTATCCCCTTTTGAAAAAAAAAAAATTAGACTCAAGTACAAAAGAGCCAAAATGGCCAAATTCAAAAGATAAGGGCAAAAGCCCTTCACTCGAAAGAGTTATTACATATGAGCTCATGATATTTGTGGGGTAAATAATATAGCATGCAACCAATGTTGCTAAATTTCAGGTCCTAGTGGTGCTGGGTTTGAACATCTATTTTGTGGACTTGGTTTGTTTAGAAATGGATTTCTTTGGCTGTGTCCAGCTCATAAAATAAGGTCTTAAGCCTTGATTCGTTATGCACTTTATTTTTCCACGCAAGTGCTTTATATGATTTGGTGTTTATGTCATATGCATAAGTGTTGTATTGATGCATATTGTTTAATGTCATAAACAGCTGAATACTGACTTGGTATCATTGTGTCAGCTTTATATGTTGTTTCAGTCAGTTCTTTAACAGTTTTTTTTATCTCAGTATGTGCTTGTGTGTGCTTCATGTTATTGCATACCAATTTGTTCTTTCCTTTGCACTTTTCTGAGTTTTTGGATTACTTCCCGTGTGTTATTTTGCTAACTCTATGTGCCTGTTAGTGAGGGGGAGTAATTCCTGTTTGTTTTTGCTCTTGCATATGTTGTCTCATGTTCTCCTGTTATTTTTCCTGTTTCTTTTACCCTTTGTCATTTCGTGACAAAAAATGGGGAGAGTAATATATTAAGGGGGAGCCTAATATATAGGCGGGAGCCGTATAATATCCTTTAGATATCTCCATTTTAAGGGGAGTTAAGATTAAGGGGAGAGGGATTTCTACTTGTACATGCATGAGATTTTTACCTACTTTATGTTTTACTTGATTATCCCAATGCTTTTCACGATATATTGTTGTTTGTGGATGTTTCAGGTAGCAGGTATGTTGCTGCAGTGGCATTATTTCAAGATTACTTGTTTAGGTATTAGATCGAGTCCTATTGTAATTAGTCACTGTTTTGATGGTTGACAGTTGACTGCTTTATCTTTGGGTATATTACCGTAGTCTTTGTAATTGGTAGTGTTTTGTCACGGAATGCCAAAGAGGGAGATTGTGAGCTCCATTTTTATTGGCATGTGTCCGTGACAAAACAAGTTCAATTGAGTTGTAATCCTACATGAAGATCTTTGTACAATTGGACTGGTTTTTGGCTGCTGTGCATCAGACATGCGTTCATGGTGCGTTCGTTGCAGTATTCGAACGATTGGCGTTAATGCTGAGTTCGTGAATGGGTTCGATCATGTGGCGTTAGTGACGCGTTCGTCTTCGGGTTCGAACGGGAATTCCAGAGAGCAAATGTCGAGTCTCGTTCTTGTTGGGTTCGAACGGGATCATTCCAGAGAGCATCCGTTCGTTGTGTGTTTGATTGGCGTTCGAACGAGTATTCACATAAAGGCGCGTTCGAGTAGCGTTCAAGTAAGCGTTCGAACGCGACTGCGATTTGAACGCGATTTTGGCCTGCAAAACCCTAGGTTTTCACCCTACCTATAAATATAACTCTTAGCCGCCATTCCCCATTAGTTGAAAAGAGTTGAAGCATATTTCCCTTGAGCCAAAACCTCTCAAAGCTTTCAACTCTCTTTGATTCCACCATTGAAGACTTCTTATCTCATTGTCTTCTTCATTGATGGTGTGAATGTTTTTTTGATAAACCTTTAACACAACTTAACCCAAATTCCCTAAGCCTTTAGAATTCTTTAGGAGGAAGTTTGGTAGTCGGAGTTCCGACGTCATTGGTGATATAATCTATTCAGAGACTTCAGAGGTTCTGAAGAAAGCCGTGGGTCGCGGGCTTGAGAAGTTCCTTTAGTTCTTGCAGTATTGAGGTACTTGAGTCGGTGGAGTTGCCAGCATAGGTCTTGACCATCGCTGTAAGTTTTTCTCTATATAGTGGATTCGGGTGGTAGCCTATACCCGGAGTGGTTTTTTACTCGGAAGAGTTTTCCACTTCGTCACCAAAATCATTGTGTTGAATTTTGTATGGTTTGATTTATTTTGCTGCTTTAATTCATGCTATTGTTTTAATATTTTGCAGCATAATTTTATTTAATTGTTATTGTGGTTGCCTGTTAATTTATCCATAGTAACAGTAACATGACTTGTCCTGCTTATTGTTTATAATTCCGCATAGGATCAGAACCTTGTTTAAAATCGAATTCTCAATTATCATTTGAAATATTATAATGATCAAACTCATATTTGAAGAATTATGTCCACATGCAAAGTTAATTTGACAACCATTAGATTAAATAAATATCAATTTTTAATTAACTCTAAATTATTTAATTACCTTACACCAACAGATCTGTAGACGCTTGGACGTTGTTTCTTCAAGAGGTTGACTTCCAAATTAATTTTGAATTACTGATTACTTGTAAAATATAATAAATATCTTTGTGTTTGTTGTTCATTAATGTTAAAACCCTGACTTTGCTAATTGTGTAATAATAAACTATTATGACGTGTTTGATGATTTCCGCCATAATTACTTATCACTTCATTGTAAACTGACGTTTCTTCAAACAATGGACCTAATTGTTTTTTTTTTTTTTGTTTTTTTTTCAAGATGTTATAATTACGGTGGAAAGACTTTGTATTTTGCCTTAAAAAAAAAAAAATAAAAAAATATTAACCCCAATGAGTTGTCCCAGTGATAAAAAATTTTGGACTTTAGTGGTTTATTCTCTCTCAGATTTAAGATCCGAATCTCACCATATGTATTTCTTTGGGGTCATGTCCCCTAATGTAATAAGCCAAAGACTTACCTTGATCTGTGCTGGGAAACTTCCAAGAGTATGGAATACAAATCTCGGGGATTATCGAGGTGTGCGTAAACTGAACCGCACACCCCCGATTATCAAAAAATAAGAAATAAGAAATATTGATCAATCTGGATTGAGAAGGCTAATATGTTTAGTTGAATTTGATAATATTTATTCATAATTTATATAATTTTGTTCTCAATCTTTTATCAAAATTGTTACAGATTTCATATAATTTGCTAATAGGAAGGGGTAATAGGCTACCAGAAATAAAATAATTATTCGATGATAAATCTAATAGATTTTCAACCAAGGTTATTAATGGAATTATATGTAAAGTTTTTATTTAAAATTTAAAACTCATAATTCATGATTAGTTTATATAAAATAAAATGATTTATATTAGTAAAAAAAAAATGGTGCATGTACTAGTGTGGGTTATAGCCTAGTTAGCCATAAGCCATGTGAGATGCATAGTTGCATACGTACGTGCCTTGATGACGTGACGGGACCCTCTGAGTCTGGCTGTAGGAGTAGTTCCATTTGTTACGAAAATTTCGTGGGCGTACGCACGTGAGTTAGGGGCAGCAGCTCACGTGCGCCCATCCCCTGTTGTCATCTGCCACCCTGCCTCGCGTGCCGGCGTGCAGTGGGGTCCTCACTCGAGCACTAGCTCGCTTGCCGTTTTCTTTGCTTTCTGTTCTCCGTTCCAAACGTAACGCTGTTAACCGGCCGTCTGTTGAGTTGACGGTTTTGCGGTTGGGAGACTTTTGTAGTCCGTTACGAAAAATTTACTGAAATGTCGAAACTCACCTTGGCTTGCTTCTTTAGTCCGGGAATGACAATATGGTCCAGATTCGTTTATATTATTTGATTTACATTAAAGTAAATATTGATTTGTAATCTCTCAAATTTTATCATCAATATTTAAGTCTTAGAAGAAAAATAATAGATCAAAAATATATTTACGCATCAGTAAATATTTAATTTCACATATGTCAAATACCACACCAATAACATAACAAATAAGTTAATCTTACCTTATATTTAATGATTTTTCAAAAAATAATCAATAGATTAGACTAGTCTTAATGATTTTAGATGTAAAATCTACACGAAACTTATAATATAATCAAGTCACTTATCATGTATAATATGTTACAACCCCATTCAAATCTTTAAATTGTATAGATGTGTTTCTTGAGGTCGTAATCAAATATTATATATATTTAAAATTGACCTATAAGTTTAAGTCACCGAGTGATTAATTTAGGTTTAATAAGTATGATTTAACCAGCTCCTAATCGATGCATTAACATTACAAACAATAAGGGTAATTTACAGTGACAAAAATTAAGGGAAACTCAAAAAAGGAAAAAAAATTTGAAAATGTTATAAGCTTGCTTTGGGATTTATAAGAGCAACCAAAATAACAATTAGTGATAATAATGGATCACAGTGTTCTGGTGACTCCTATTACATGAAAAGTTTTATTTTTAATTAGTATATATATTTAATAAATGAATATAAAATTAAAATATATGTACCCAATCATGGTATAACGACGGACCCACTCACGTGAAAATTTTTGCCCTCACTAATAATAACACGTGAGAGCACGTGTTGGTAGACTAGTGGTGGCGTCTCTCGCTTTCTCGGGCGTCACGTGGGATTTGGGAGAACAGACAACAGACCCCCACGAAATTAAATTTTAGATAAAAAAAGGAAAAATCCACATAGTGGGTTGCATTCTTCTTTCCAAGTGACCTGTCGTTTGTGGGTCAATTTTATTTTGGAAAGCGAAAGAGGGTTGGGGACGTTGGCGTTGCGGGTAGGGCTAGCAATGCTGACGTATCAGTCTCACGTGCCCAGCTCGCGTGCTGACCGTTACCTCATTTTGTATGGACTCAACTGATGAACGTGGCCCCATGTTTAGCGGGACAAGTGTCCCATGCTACTGTGGCAGCAATTAGATTCGCTAAGTGGTTTGATTTTTGATATTCGGGGAGCACTTTTGACTCTGTGAACATGAATGAGGCCCATTGAGGTCACTTATCCTCAAGGAACACCTGGTGGTCCAATTTTTTGATGACATGTCACATAATGTAACGAACAAGATTGGATTATTCTGATGCACTTTTGACTCTCTGAATTTTGTACTTAATACGTTTAGCTTCTGGGTTCGGATATTATTGGGCCTTTCTTTGCCTCTTAAGAGCCCAGTCATGGTGACCAATCTTATTAAAAAATTTGTGTCTAATTCATAATTCTTCTTTATTTGAATAAAGGGCATGAGCCATCGCATCATTTTTCAGTCTATAATCTCTCTATTAAATTAACAAAAAGTATTAGGAAGCAAAAGGCTGAAGCCTAAAATGTTTTTGTTAGTCACCTATTTTCTTTTAGTGCCAAAACTTAAAGTGAAAGAGCCAAAGAAGTAGCCTGAATCGCCACAAAATTATATAAACTCCTCCTAATGGATACGACTAATATAATTTCATCATTGAGCCAATTGAGAATTTTTTAGGCCTGGTTCATTATTAACATAGCTACCCCGGTCTCCTCTCAATACTCATCTCTAGGGCT
The DNA here is from genome assembly GCA_019454045.1 of Zanthoxylum bungeanum. Lineage (NCBI taxonomy): Eukaryota > Viridiplantae > Streptophyta > Magnoliopsida > Sapindales > Rutaceae > Zanthoxylum > Zanthoxylum bungeanum. The sequence goes on along the minus strand of SKCR01026804.1, from coordinate 53,148 downwards.
GTGCATCGGTTCCAATTCTATCCAGAATTGTAAGAAAATCAGACCAAATTTTTGGTTTCAAAATCTCTTTCTTTAGGGTCGGTTTAGGTTCCAAAATTAAGGAATCAATTTTTTTTGGTCCGGTTTCGATTCTAGTGTGGTGGGAATCGGAATCAAATTTTGAAATCGATTTGCATATTACAAAATTAATTTTTGTTGTTAAAAATTTTAAAGAAAGTTTAAGTCTCTTAATTAAATAATGCACATTCACGCTACTGACCGGCGTAAACACACTCGTATAACGCAAGCGCACGTATCGTTCAAGTAGTATAAAAAGTATCGATCCCACGAGGACTTAAAACCTTTTGTTATCAATTTATGGAGTTAAATGTTTACAAGTATCTAATAGATTGATTGTTTGATTGGGTGGTGACTTTAAAACTTAAAACAAGTAAATAAAATTGCTTGAAAGTAGATTGAAGAAAATTCAAATTTATAAAACTATCCAGGGTTGTGATTTATTCCAATATTATTTAAAAGATGAAGTGGTTATCTTATTGTTGAGTAATATATTGATTTATTAACCTGGAACACTAAATTATGTAAACGCCTCTTCCGATGGTCAATTACAAATACCTAGTATAATCCAATTGAACCATATGTCTATGTCAACCAAATTACCTAGATTCATTAAGATTAAGTTCCAATTATGGCTACCCCCGCCCGACAGGTATATTCCTATCTGTAAGGAAATCTATTAAAGGGTTATCTATCCTCAAGGAAGATCATGGGCTATTGAGTCTAAGGTTTTTAACCTAAAATCCATTTTCCAAGTTTATTTTAAGTTTACCAGTTCAATTTTATTAATGGCCAGTTAATAAAAAGCATTAGGATTAAGACTCAATAAATAAACTTTTATATTACCCAAACTATAATTTAACCCCTTATAAACCGGTGATATTGGATTTCATCACAACCCCAGATATCTAACTTAGTTACGACACATAACTAGGGCTAATGAAATAAAAGACATAAAATTAAAATACTGAAAAGTAATTGCGGTAAAGTAAAAGCTGAAAAGTAAATTACAATAAATTAAATGCTAAGGTAAAAGGAATTAACTTCTACTATTTACTATTTAGATATCTCCCATAATATAACATATAGACTTGTGATAATTTACCAACCAGCCATATAGGCGGTAACCTGATTAAGTCAAATTAAGTCCAACCAGCCATTAAGGCGGTAACAATAATTGTCCATAATCCAGCCATATAAGCGGAACCAAAATAAACCTGCCATATAGGCGGTAAGAAACTTTAATTACCAACCGACCAATCTGGCGGTATCCTTATTTAGTCAGGTTTAACCAGATTAAAATGAATTACCAACCGGCCAATATAGCGGTATCCTTGTTAAGTCAAATTTTAAATAGTGAATATATTATAATTATGGGAGATTAATCTAAATAACAATAATAAAAGCCTTACCTTTCACCTCAGCAAAGGAGAATTACCTCCTCATTGCTTGAAAAATAAAAACTGCAAAAGTAAAGAAAGGAAATGATTGTGAGTAAAAGTAAATTGCGGAAAGTAAAAACTAAAAAGTAAAGAAAAGAAAGTGCGAAAACAGAAATTAATTACTGAAAGATGTAAATAAATAAACAAGATACAATCTTTTATTTATTCCTTAGGAAATTTCAAAGAAGAAAGTATGAATTTTACAAATGAAATGACTTGGTATTTATAGGCAAAATTTTGCCTCCATCAAATCATCCATCAAATTCTACACCAAATCCATTATTAATTTCTCCACTAATTACTCCACCAAATTCATAATTGCTCCACTAATTGCTTATCTTGTTTGGTGATGATTTGATAATTTTTTATTAATTATTTATTAATTTATATTTTGCTTTGAAAATGATTGATAATGACTTTAATAATTACACACAACACACTTCTGGATAGTTCATCAATTTCGGTCATAAAATCATCAGAATTCGAAAATATTTTCTCTTTCAAAGTTGTATATCTTTGAGTCTTCTTTAATCTGGCACTTGAATCCGCTCAATCCGATATCGGAGTAAAAAGTTATGCCCAAAATACGGTAGATGTGCAAAATTGGAATTTCCAAAACTGCACTTCGTCAAAAACGCCCTTTCAAGTTTCCAATCTCCAAAATTAATATATCAAGTCCAATAATTGCCCTATTTGACCCACATTTCATCCTAAATGATTTCATTGAGTCCCGATATTATTTTATCTGCAAAATAAAATAAAACACATCAAAACGTTCATCAAACCCGAGAAACTAAACAAAATATTAAGTTAAAGAGGCGGTAAATATTGATATATTTTCCGCTCATTAGCTACCTAAATCCCAAATTAAACGTAATCTCTAGGTTTTGAATATGTGATCTCTTGTTTCCTCCGGAGATCACTACAAAATCAATATGTTTCTAAATTATTTTACTTTATGTATTGACCATTCAAGCATTAGAAAAATACAAATATTATAGTAAATATATTGTTGCTACAGGTTTGGAACATGAACCAAAATCGAAACCAATTTTGGTCACCCCTACTTATCCCCTTCTCCTCTCCTCCCTCTTTCCTCTTATTCCTGAAAGATTTGATGCATATATATGGTTGGATCCGAAATGAGTTGTGACTTGTGAATGCTATGTTGGGAGACTCTAGGTGCTTTCCGAAAAGTCTTTACTGTCCTCTAGTTTTTCAATTTTACTTGTATTATATTGATTGTAGATTGATGTAAAAGTATCATATTCAATGTGTGTTTTATATCGTCTCACTTCTAGTTATAAATATATAGTTGAAGGTGGGAAAGTGGAGAGAATCCATACCTTTAAAGTGTTGGGCTTGAGTTCATAGTCCAATTGAATTTGAGCTTTTGTTATGTGGTGCAACGTAATCTGGCATGCACAATGTTTGTTTTAGGGTTAGAATATTCCTTTTCTCTTATTTGCAAAATTAATTGTTGAAGTGTGCATGTATTTTCTTATATTCTACACGAAATTAGTGAATTCATAAATCACCCCACTTTCTGAAAGCTCACTTGATTATATAAAGTGATGCATGTTGAATTGTCAACCTTCGGTTGGCATGTCTCCATATGTGGACTACTCCATGAGTGCATGATGTACATGTGGCATAAGACATGCTCAAATACATAATTAGACGTGATTACACCTGTTATTATGCGTGTTAAACCATGATTGCATGCAAAGCTAATTGGATTTCTATTAAAGTCCACTAATCTCGGATAATGATATGTGACATCACGTATTCCAGAGTACTGGTATTAAGATCAGAATGCTTCCGATATAGTGTAATAGATTCCAGAGTGAGCTATCTCTGGAATAGGCTCAGATTGAATAGACTGAATAAGACTGACCCCAGAGTTTCTCCACTCCAGAGTGACACTACGAAATGACATCATTCTTGAGTGAAGGTCGGACCTCTCCGATCAACTAGCTCATATTATTTTCTTGGAAGTCATCGGATTTCAGAGGTTATATATTGACCCATCAGTACCATGACAAATGTCATCCCCCTATTTGACCTTTGTCTGCTTGCAGCAGATCCATTGAGGAGGTGTGTAGAGAAAGATTTAATCGCATGGCGACATGTGGCGTAATATGCATGGCTAGAATCAGACATCTACATAGTCATCGACATAGTGCTGATGATAAGATAGTGAGACCAGGTTGGTCCCATATCTAAGTAGTTTTAGATATGATGTATCCTTATTGGCTACGAGAAGTACATAATGCATAGATTTTTTTGTGTTGTTAGGTTTATCATAATTAGCTTGAGTATTGTGGTATTTTAAGTTTATATTTGAGTTGATATGATCTTATAATTACATTCTTATTATGTTCTTAAGCATGAATGAATTTCAACTTCCAAAAAAAATTCTACCCACCTCAAATTTTTGAAATTCATATTCATTTTAATGTGAATCAAATCAAATAACTTGTCCCAAATTATCATTCCTAGGTGCAACAACTGCTATTGGTGGGAGTCTAGGCTCTGCAGACTGCAGGCACAACAAAGTGCAAATTTGGTTTTTAGTTAAGAAAATGAGAAAGAAACATTGATTAATAGTGCATGATGGGAAAATCACAATCCAAATCAACCTGTGGGGTCAGGTTGATCATCTAAAAATATTAATTTCATTTTTTTAAATAATATTATAAAATTAAAATAATTTTAAAATAGATTAAATAATTATTAAAGAGGAAGGTGCGTTTTTTGCTATCCTTTTTTTACGAGATCATTTGTCTATTTTGGAGAGATGTGCGAACTACTCAACCTCGCATAATTTTTGTTATCGTAGGAAACCTCACCCACATGAAAATGGTTGTTGGGTAATTATGTACTGTGAGAAAATATGCCCAAGTTGGCTTGACGGTGCCAAAGTTATAATCAAAATCAATAAATGATTCGAGCAGCAACCTAGACATATTTTTCCAATTTAGATATATTTGTCCGACAACCATTCCCACATAAGGATTCTTACGAGGTCAAAATTATGGGTTAGTAGTTCACACACCTCCTGAAAGTGGACAAATATGAAGTCGCAAAAAAACACTTTTTAAACACAAATAATCATTTTTTTACCTCATTTCATTGTCCAATTCCAACACTCTAATATTTATAGCCTTTCTAGCCCATTAGATTTTTTTTGTTTGTTTGTTCAAAAAAAATAAAAAATAGGGCATTAGTTTAATTTTTCAAGTATTAATTCAAATAGTAGTTTAGCCTTGTATTGTATCAGTTTTAACAAGTTAAAATCAATGAAAGTGAATTTGAAAGTCAATGTCGAAGTGAAAATGATGAATTAATGAATGAATCCATTTTTTTAAGAAAATAAAATTGATAAGCTTATTTGGTTAAATTATGTCAAAAGTATAATTTATTTTTTATACTCAATTCTATGATCAAAAAATGTAAAACCCCAGGATAAGCTTCCAGCTCACTCTTTTATACACATCTATATTGTTTGAAGCCAAGTATATATGTATGTATCTATGTACGTGTATATATACATTTATAAAATTTCTTGTTGAACTTTGAAGATTTGCTTATACGACCCCATTCGTACGAAGGTTATTTGTTCATTTTAAGATATTAGCGGAGGAGCTTGGAATTGCTCATCGGATGGCTGCACATCATTTTGTCCTCGTAGGGAGGCTCATCCACTCATGTAGGGATTATTGGACGTGTCAATTGACTTGATAGTACCATAGGTGAGAGTAAGAACCTTATAAGAACTTTGAGGTACCTTGGTTCGAGTCTCACCAAGGACATATATGTCACTGAATATCCCTAAAACTCCAATGAGCCAGGGTGAGAGTAGACATATAGCCATTAACCCATACTCACATTGATGGTGCTTTTTACAGAGATAGAACCAAGTGAGACCATTCAGATAGTAGCCCTGAGTGCCTCCGTCAGGATCCCAAAGCAGACACATGACCTCGTAGGAAGGGGGTCACATAAGCACACCTTCACAAAGATCAACCGTTTATAGAGGTGATTTTTTACGACTCTCGTTCCAATGAGATAATTTATCCGAGATAATCTCGGAGGAGGCGTTCATGGCTGCTCTTCGAATAGTCCCATAAGATTTTATCCCAGTAAGGAGCCTCACCTACGTAGGTGGGAGTTATTAGGCATATGTCAACTCTCACTGTGGCTCATCGGAGCTTTAGGAATATTGATTGGTATATAAGCCCTTGGTGAGTATGGTGGGCAACATGATCAGACTTTGAAACCCTCTATAATTTTAAGCTTGTTTATTTAAGTTCGGACTTTGTAAAATACAATAAGAACATCGATTAAAAGTTTAAAAAAATGGGTTTTTCTAAAATTTTGAAAACATTAATAAACAATACTTGAATTGGATGAGGGCTTTTCAAAATCTGGCTCATTTGCCTACCCTTTTGGTGAGGCTCGAACCAAGGATCTCAAAGTCTTTATAAGGATTTTGAGGACTTTGAGGAGAGCTTGTCAAAGCCTGGCCCATTTGTCCACTCTATTGGTGAGGCTCAAAACCAAAGATCTCAAAATACTTATAAGGTTCTTATAGCGCTTATTCCTTGCTTGTTCTGGACACATTTATCGATTGCTAAGAACCTTATAAGGACTTTGAGGTCTTTAGTTTCAGCCTCATAAAAGGGCCTAGATGCTAAACAATATTCTTAAAGCTCCAAGGAGTCACGGTAAGAGTTGACACATGCCTAATAACCCCCACTCACGTGGGTGAGGCTCCATACGAGGATAAAACCATCTGGGACCATTCAGAGAGCAAATTTGAATGCCTCCGGTGAGACCGAAAATGGACAAATGACCTCATTGAAATGAGGATGGCAAAAAAAAAACCTTCAACTTTGAATATATAATGTTAAAATTTTTAATTAACCTGGGGTATCATTACATCCTAATTCCTACCCTGCTGATACTTGAAAATATATCAAAGTAGAAGAATAAAAAAGCAAAATCTTAATATAGCTTATGCCGAAAATAAATTTATTTTTAAGTAAAATAAACAAAATATTTTATCTGATAAATGATCTAACAAATTATAAACACAATATAACTTGTGGTGAAATAGTGATGTTATTTGATTGGAGAGAAGTGATTACCTTGTGCATGAGGCAAGAGGTGGTTACGATTCGATATAATTATAAAAAAATTATAATTATAATTATTTGATTTTTTTCCTAAAAGTAACTGTTCATTTAAAAAAAATTATAATTATTTTTAATTGTTAGTTCGGTTTGTTCCAAGGGTAATTCGGGAAAATCACTCCTCGAACAAACTTCTCTCAACTGTGAATTTTTTTGATTTGGGGACCAAATGAAAACTTAGAAAAATGGGAAATACACAGACAAAATAGAGAGTTTAACGTGGTTCGATGGGATGGTCCCAACCTATGTCAATGGGCACAAAAAGAAGAAAGATTTTATTTCCACCTCGGGTCGGATCGATCTTTCTCTTACTCTAGCTCGGCTGACTAGCTTCTTATTAGCTCTCGCTTACACTTAAGCTTTCTCTCTCTTTAATACAAGTGAAGAAATAAATTAACCAACCTCTTACAATGAGTTGTCAATTCCTTTTTATACGATGACAAATTCTACAATTGCAACTGCTTATGACACCAACAACGTGAACTGTTTATTACTAGTACGTTACGACCATTCATGACGTTTGCCACATTTCCTTACCATTATTACCCATTACTCGGACGTTACTGCTCATTACTCATACGTTAAGCCCATCAACCGTCTGGTGGCTCTGGGTTTCATGTAGGGCTTACGTCATCCATACATCTACATAATGTTCAACATCTTCGACCTAGGTAACCGGGTCGGTGTGCCGAGACTCTAGGTGCTTGGTCTGATTTCCTCTACCGGGTTCGATATTCTGAGTCGATCCTGACATTAGAGGCTGACACTAGGTTCTGAATATCGAGTCCAATATCGAGACTGCCCTAAGAGTATGATGCTGAGGCCCTCCCGACCGACTCGACCACATCGGGTAAATATTTGCAAACATTCTAGTGCTGTCAGACCTAAACACCTCATAGATGACCACCTCGGTGTTCCAATGTGTACCACATGCTCGGTCCCTCTGCCGACCTCTTATTTTCACAATGTCTTTGGGCCTTTATCTGTTAACCGCAATCCTCATTCTATCTTTTCGAGGGATTCTGACTTTTTGGGAGTGAGAAAACCACCATCAATATCTGTCTCATAGTTCTAGGTTTCAACGAGTTAGCGAGTTGGTGCCAGGAACTATAAAAAGATGGTGGTGCATGAAGCTGGAAATCGATCTGGTATCATCGGGCTGATACTCCATTCTGATCCAGTCCAAAATCTCAAGTCTGTCCTACCTCTCAGCAGGTACCACGACTGCAAGCTTTAATGCTTCTTGTGAAAATCCACATCGGGTTTAAAAGTCTGATCCATCATCTAAGTTTCTAATTCATAACTTGGTCATCCATTTGATGAGCGGAAAATATATTAATATTTACCGCCCCTTTTACCTAATATTTTGTTTAGTTTCTCGGGTTGATGAATATTTTGATGTGTTTTATAGATAAATAAAATATCGGGACTTAATAGAATCAACTCGGGGCTAAAACGATGAAATCCAGAGTAAAAAATTGATGAAAATGGAAAATTACTATACGCATCACGAAGTGCAGTCCTAAATTCTAATTTTGCGCAAGTTTGGTAATTTGGCTATAACTCGTTCATCCGATATGTGATTGAGCTGATTCAAGTTCCATATTAAATAAGACACAAAGATCTACAACTTTTAAGATTTAAATATTTTCGAATTCTGAAGTTTGCATGACAGAAATTGATGAATAATCTAGTGTATTTTGTGTAATTACTATAGTCATTTTCAAAATATAAAATAAAATTAAAAAAATAAAAATTATCAAACTTCCACCAAACATGCTTGGTGCCATGTTTGGTGGAGGATTTGGTGCCATATTTGGTGCCATGTTTGGTGGAGAAATTGGTGGAAGGCTTTAGATTTTCCTATAAATACCAAGCTAAACTTTGTAAATTTTCCATGCTTTCTTTGGAGGAATTTCTCCATGAAAATCTAAAGGTAAGTGTCTTGTATATTTATTTAAGTTTTCTTGTATTTTCTTTTTATTTAATTAATAAAATTTTATGTGTTTTCATTTACATCATGAGCATGTAATCTCATTCTGCTGGGGTGAAAAGGTAAGACTTTTAATATAATAAATTAGATTAATCTCCCTTATTTTAATTAAAATTTGGATTAATTAGTTACCGCCTATATAGCCGGTTTAGATGGCAACCTTTATTACCGCCTATATGGTCGGCTTATGTAATAACTTTGTTACCGCCTATATGGTCGGTTTAGGTAATAATTGAGACAAATGAAATTACAGCTTTGATGGTTTGGTTAATTAATCGGTAAACATTGAGAATAAACGAGATTTCTAATTTTGAAATATTAAAAGTGGCTCCTCTAACCCCAATATTTTCTTTTATTGTACTTTTACATTTTTAATTTCCAGCATTTACTTTATTTAATTTCTAGCATTTACTTTATGTATTTTTATTTTATCTAAGCTTTTAATAGCCTTAGATATGTGTCGTAACTAAGTCCGTTATTTAGGGTTGTGATGAATTCCAATATCACCGGGTTTAAGAGGTTATTTTATAGTTTGTGTAATATAAATGTTTACTTATTAAGTCTTAAACTTAATGCTTATTGTTAATTGGCCATTAATAAGATTGATCTGGTAAACTTAAAATAAACTTGATAAAGAAATTTTAGGTTTCAGCCTTAGACTTAATAGCCCACGATCTTCCTTGAGGATAGATAACCCTTTAATAGATTTCCTTACAGGATATGAATATACCTGTCGGGCCGGGGTAACCATAATTGGAACTTAATCTTAATGAATTCAGGTAACTTGGTTGACATATGAAAATGATTAATTGGGTTACATTGGGGATTTGTAACTGACCATCGGAAGAGGCTTTTACATATTTTCGTGTTTCAGGTTAGTAAACCAATATATTCAACAAACGTGAAATAACCACTTCATCTTTTAAAAGATATTTGAAGAATTCACAACCCTGGATAGTTTTATAAATTTGAATTTCCTAAATCTACTTTCGCGTAATTTTATTTACTTGTTTTAAAATTTTAAAATCACTATTCCAATCCAAACAACCAATCCTTTAGATACTTGTAAACATTTGACTTCACAAATTAATAACTTAGGTATCAAGTCCTCATGGGATCGATATTTTTTATACTACTTGAACGATACGTATGCTTGCGTTATACGCGTGTGAAAACGCCGGTCAAGTTTTTGGCGCAGTTGCTGGGGACTTATTTATATTTCACTATTAGTTTTGAGGTTAGATACCTTTACTTGTATCTATTTTTTTTTTACTCATTGTTTTTGTTTTCTTGTGTTTCAGGTTCTCAGACACTACATGAGACGAACCAGAAGCTTTGAAATCCGACCGCTGACCCAGAGATTGAAAAAACTATCAAACAGTTGAGAAGGGAATTGCGAGAAGGCCAAGAAGCAATCATCAACATGGAACCTGAACCTTTGGAGGTTGCACCACCAATTCTCATTCGAGACAGAACCATTCCGGTGGTTGACGACCTCATTTCTTGTATTGTACTTCCTCCCTTACCAGCAAATGTATGTGACATCAAAACATGCATTCAGATGGTTCTGCAATCAGTTTAGTTTGGGGGGAATGCAACTGAAGATCCTAATGCCCACATCACCAACTTCCTGGAAGTTTGCGGCACTTTCAATTACAACCGAGGAGCTGAAGAAGCAATGAGACTACGTTTTTTCCCATATTCCTTGAAAAATAGAGCAAAAGCTTGGCTACATTCACTACCAGTAGGTTCTATCACAACTTGGAATACTCTAGCCACCAAATTCCTTGTAAAATATTTTCCACCAGCCAGAATAGTAAAACTGAGGAATGACATCACATCCTTTGTACAACATGACTCGAAAACTCTCTACAAAGCTTGGGAAAGGTATAAAGATTTGCTTCGAAAATGTCCTCACCATGAGATTCTAAAATGGATTCAAGTCCAAACATTCTATAACGGACTTTCTGAACTGATGAGAACCACAATTGATGCAGCTGTTGGAAGAGCTTTGATGGAAAAAATGAGAAGATCAAGCCTGAGACTTAATCGAAGAAATGACTAATGATAATTACTTGTGGCCAACAGAAAAGAGCATAATTCAACGAATTACAGGAATTTATGAAGTTACAGCCAACTCAGCAGTGAATACTAAGTTGGATCAGATGTGCAAATGCCTGAAAACACTCAGCGCGCAAGTTGTAAACATTGTTGGAGCCACAAGTTCACCTTATGGAGGAGGACTAGAGCCAAATCAATAAGAAGAGACGGTGAACTATGTCAATAATTTCAACAGGCAGGTGAACAATCCATATTCCAACACCTATAACCCAGGGTGGATGAATCATCCCAATTTTTCATGAAGCAACAATTCAGGGTAAAAGAACAATCCTCCACCTGGATTCCATCAACAAAACAAAGGCCATGAGTTTGAAAAAGAACCAGAAATGAAAGAATGGATTGCAGAGATGTTCAAAAAGCAACAAGCAATATATGATGCTATGTTTCAAAGCCAATCTGCCTCTATTAAGGCACTGGAGAATCAAATTGGACAACTAGCCAATGCTCAGAGTTACAGACCACCAAGAAATCTTCCCAGCAACACATAACCAAATACAAGGAACCGAGGGAATGAGCAATGTCAAGCTATTACTTTGAAAAGCCGTACTGAAATAAAAAAAGATGTTGGAATCAAGGCAACAATTGAAGAAGTTCCTAAAGAAGCAGTTCTACAGATGGAGGAAAAACAAGCAAAGGAAAAAGATCAAATCACTCCACCTCCACATTTTCCACAGTGACTTCAGAAAAACAAGCTGGACAGACAATTTGTTCGATTCTTGGAAGTCTTCAAAAAGCTGCATATCAACATTCCAATTGCAGAAGCATTGGAAGAAATTCCCAGCTATGTCAAATTCATGAAAGATATACTTTCACGAAAACAGAGATTAGGAGATTACGAGACAGTTGCATTGATAGAAGAATGCAGTGCCATCATTCAGAAGAAACTTCCCCCGAAGTTGAAAGATCTTGGCAGTTTCACTGTTCCATGCACCATTGGAGAACATTATATCGGTAAGGCTTTATGTGATGTAGGTGCAAGTGTTAATTTAATGAATTTTTCTATTTACAGGAAACTGTAAATTGGAGAAGCAATGCCCACCTCAGTCTCTCTGTAACTTGTTGATCGAACGCTCGTATTTCCGAGAGGAGTCATTGAATATGTACTGGTCAAAGTTGACAAACTCATTCTCCCAGCAGATTTCATCATACTTGATATGAAGGAAGACAAAGATGTGCCTATCATCATTGGGAGACCATTTTGGCTACAGGTCGAACTGTTATTGATGTACAAAAGGAGAACTAAACATGAAAGTTCAGGAGCAAGAAGTTACCTGTAATGTTTTCAAAGCCATGAAATTCCCGAGTGATGAAAATGAGGAAGAATATTTCAGAATTGATGTTATTGATAGTATCATCCAGGAAACTGATATAATTCCCTTGGACAAACTTGAAGCTTGCAGCACCAACATGTAGGGGTGGGCACGGTTCGGTTCGGTTTGGTTTTTGCTAAAAACCGAACCAAACCATATTTTACGATCCGATTTTTTTATCTCTCAAACCAAACCATTAATTAATGGTTTGGTTCAGATTGAAATTTTTTTAAACCAGCGGTTTACGGATTGGTTCGGTTCAGTTTATGGATTATTCTACTTAAAAAAAATCATCCACTTAAGTGAAGAAAAAAAACTAGTCTAGCGAACAAATAATATGAAGTGCTACGGTGTAAGCTGTGACTCCAGAGAAAACATGCACTCAATAGAGGATTGAAAAATGAGACACAATTAATTCTTGTATTTTTTTTAAAAAATTATCTCGAATAATGATGCTACCATTATTCTAATTAAGTGAAAAATCCAACAACATACTTTCAAGAATAAACCATAAAACAAAAAATTTAAGAATAAAATTATTAACAAATAAATTTAAGAATAAAAGTATTAACAAAAAAATATATTAACAAAAAAAGTAAGAATAAAAGTATTAACATGTTAATAAAAAGAAAACATAAAGTAAAATTAAAAGAAAAATACAAATCTTTTTATAAAAATATATATATTTTTAATTATAACAGTTCGGTTAGGTTTAACAGGTGCGGTTTGATTTAGCATCTGAACCGAACCGTAAACCGTTTGGGATGGGTCAATCCAAACCACAAACCGAACCGCTAGAAAAAACTATAATTTTGGTCCGGTTTGGTTTGGTTTCTGTTCGGTTGGTTTTTTTGCACACCCCTACCAACATAACTGATAGCGAGCTAGATTCTGAAATTCTGGAATGTATTAACTATCTTGACAAGCCATTCCGATTCAAATCGACACCACAAGTGGAAAGTCTGGAACTATCGAAGAAAGACCGAATCAAACCTTCGATTGGAGCTGGGAGTTCGGATCTATGCTACCACCCAAGCTCAAACTGGGGTCTAGGGGCGTTACGTATCGCCGTCCCCCTAGCTTAACTGGAGGATCTGAGAGTGTCCCCTCAGTCCTCAATATGTGCACATGCTATCTATATCCGTCAATTCCAACTGTGTCTCAAGTTATATATTAGGGTGAGTTTTTACCTCATGTCCCGGAAAACATGAAAACTATGCTGTAAATCATAAAACTGTAACTCTGTTTCTTGAAAAGTATTTTCTCTCTTAAAGCATAATTAAATATCATAGTGACTGAAGAAAAGTTTCTAACGCCCTAAAGCGTAAAAATATAAGTATGTACGAAAATATGAAATAAAAATCAGATGAAAGAAAAAGTGTCAACTCACAGTTTCTGAGCTTAGCTGGCACCGGATTCCTTGATCGAAAGAATCTGTGATTCCTGCGAATAACCTATGGCCGGAACTTGGTTAGAATCATCGTAGTCAAATCACTTCGATACTTTTAAAGATTCATCTGTATGTCATGCATCAAGACTTATAATAATCATATCTTAGTATAGGATATGTATATAGGCTAATATGAGACTCCAAGGGTGGCCTTGAATGCGTAAGAGTAGAGTTTAGGGGATGTAAAACTGTTCAACCATGTTTTTATTCTCGCGTCGCGACGCAGGCCTTGGCGCGTCACGACGCTCAGGAAGCAGAATCTCCTTTGTCCTTTCTATTGCGCGTCGCAACGCGACCTGGAAAACCAGGTTACTGGTTTTCTTCTCCAACTTAAACCCAAATCAAAATCTTCCATCTTTATTTCATTCCAACACTTCCAATCTAAAGAACAATATTCAAAATATTAACTGACATTATTTTTTCATAATCTAAACCATCAATTGATCATCAAATTCATTCTTAATCTATTATAAACATTCTACCAACTTTTACTCAAAACTCAACAATTCCAAATTCTTTAGCCATTCATTATTTTAATTCCTAACAAGCATGCTATCAACATCAAAACCAAGTCATGATTACAATATGGTTATTAATTTCTCAAAACCTTAAAACTTTAAAAATGGGTCATGGATTCTCACCTTTTTTTTCTTGATTTCTTCATCCCCCAAGTATTTCTAAGCTTCTTCTTTGTTTCTTTTCTCCCCTCTCTTCTTCTTCTCCTCTCATTCTTATTCTTTCTTTCTTCTTCTTCTTCTCCCCTTCTTCTTTTCCCTCTCATTTCTCACGGTATTCCCATTTCTTTCTCCTTCAATTTCATTTTTTTAATATTTGGTAATAGTGAATAGTTGTCCTTTATATATTGGACCTAATTGATACAAGGAAGGGTGTAGAAATATTTGGAGAAATGGAGAAGTTTGGTGTTTTTGTCATTTGGGTCCGAAATCACTATTCATCCAGAATTTGACTTACGTTTTTGACCCGGTTCTGGTCCGATTTTGGAAAACTGTGTAACGTAAAAGTTGTAGGTCTCGGTCTAAGATTTCCGAAGATATAAAATTCATAAAATTCCGAGTTCTTATGAAAAAGTTATGCCCAAAATACTATATATAGTACAAAAGGGGCATACGATACAATTTCTTCTAGGGACCTCGAGAAATTTACCAATCATTCCCAAAGTCTTTTCATAACTGTATTTGAATTCCAACATGATTTATTTTACATTCCTTTGTCCTGTACGTAATAATATCGTCATAGGTAGTAGTAATATCTACCGGTCGTTACATTGCAGTTGTCTCATAATATTTGGATTTGATTTCTAAATACATAGACAACTCAGTAGCTATAGCATAATATTGATATCGCATCTGAGTCATATTGATGTATAGCTTAGGTTTACAATATATGAATGATGCTGGTTAAGGGAAACGATTGGGTTTGTTGGACAAACTCAGTTTGTTATAGCATACTTACTTGTTGTTGCCTACCACTTGAGTGCTAGGTGAGCTCTTAAGGGCCATGAGTATGTGCTACACATTGAGATGTGTATATGATACCATGGATTGACACTAGAGCAAGTGGGAGAAATTTTTAGGGTTGGTGCTCAGAGTGCCAATCCGGATCTTATTTATGTCCGATTCATGAATAAGAACAATGTCTTTTTCCATAATATTACTTATTTAATGGTAGCACCTGATCAAGCTTTACTAACACGAGTCGGTTAGTAAAATCCACTGAGACCAGTACATGTCGTATATCGTGACTTGGTTCGATGGTTTATCCCAATAAACCATGAGTATTGAGAGACTCGTATAGACATGTAGGTGTTTATTTGATAAACACTGAACGACACACTGAAAATTTCCTAATAGATGGTACACCAACGTCAATAGGAATCTTCTCGAGTTGAGCCAGCATAGTGGTCCTTCGACTTGAGATGCCACATTGGATATATGAGTTATCCTCCATACTTTGATGGCAGTCACGTCACCGATCTATTTAGATCAGACCTCCGCCTGTTTGTTGGGTGAGGACCGATTCTCATGATATCCAGTGCATATCAAGATAGAATTCGTTAGCCCTGTGTACATGGCATATGTATCCTACACGTGTTTGCGATCTAGTAAATCCATAGCCGTGGTATAACCTCGGAACCAAGTTCCGAGTGTTATTTAGAGATCGTAAATCTGAAAGTCGACTATATTATCCCATAAGGATTTGACGTTCTTATCTATATCACATGTGTAATATGGATAGCTTGTGACAGAGAGATTATATGTATGCAATGACCTCGACTTGCATAGTTTAGCGAGATTATCCGTGGTCATCATAATTCATGAGTGGGTGAATTATAGACATGAAATTGGATTCTGTGACGAATAAACCTAAACTTAGAGAGTCACACAATATGAAGTGTACTCGTTGATCACTTGGGCAATGCTTTATGAATAATACAAATTATTCATAATACTTCATCGAATTAAATCAGTTAATTTGAATCGTTTAAACAGTTAAACGAAAACACATACTTAAGGAAATTTTGGTCAATTAATAATTAATATGTGTTTGTATTTGATATAAAATTTGATTTGATACATATTAATTAATTGTCAAATAAGACTTTGACACATGCTATTAATATATGTATTTGTTATTTAATGTAAATAAAATACATATATAATAATTAATTATTTAGATATTTAAATATTTAATATTTGAATAATTAAATAATATCCATATTACATAAATGTTATGTAAAATGT
Organism: Zanthoxylum bungeanum; assembly: GCA_019454045.1. NCBI lineage: Eukaryota > Viridiplantae > Streptophyta > Magnoliopsida > Sapindales > Rutaceae > Zanthoxylum > Zanthoxylum bungeanum. The sequence goes on along the minus strand of SKCR01026804.1, from coordinate 36,815 downwards.
TTAATTATTATTGATACATGTGTCATGTTTTAAATTAAGCTTAATGTGTGCAAATTTGATTTGCTAACATAAAGCTTACTTTTAATTTAATGAAATTAAATTACAAAATGATCAAAATGCCCCCACTAGGTCTCTCAAGCATGTTTTAAATTAGAAAATTTTGTTTTCTCATTTATTCAAGCTCCCATGGCCGATTCTTCCTCTACCAAAAGCTCTAAAATATTTCTTGATGATTCAAGATGAGAAATGAAGAAAATCAAGTAAAAGGCTTAAGGAATTAGGAGGATTAAAGGTATTCTATATATCCCTAAGCTTAGAAAGTATGTTTCTTGTTTCTTGATGATCTAGTATGTTTCTTGTTTCTTGATGATCTAGTGAGATTCTAGAGTTTCTTATTTTCTTAAGAATTTGAGGCCTTTTGATTTGGAGGATGAAATTGAAGGCTTGGTGCATGTTTGAAGTAATATTGAATGATATTATTGTGTTGTGAACACTCTTGTACTGTCTAGAATTGTTATTGGGTGCTTCATTGGTGGTGGCTTGGATTGATGTTGTGATTAATTTGATTAATGTTGAGAAATTGGATTAAAGTATGAAAATTGATATTTTTGTCCTCTGGATCAGATCTGGAAAAATCGTCTTTATGGTGATGAAAATTATGTTATTTAAATGTATTGGATGTGTTTTGGGTGTTGGAAAAATTTTCGAAAACTGTTTCATAGTTGAAATATGCGAAAATGACAAAAAACGATGTTACTGAGTGACTTTTGAGCCAACCAGGTGACGACTTCCCAAACAGTGAATTGACAACTGTTTGGGCAGCCCATGAACTGCCCTAGTACTGTTGGGGCTGACCTGGACAGCCCCCATGTGCATTGGGTAGTCGGTTCGGTCAAAAACGTGTTTTTATACCATTTTGCGAAAAAACATTTTCGTAAAAGTTTCGCAATATTTCTTAACTATTTATGTCGTTATTTGATATCAAATAAATATGTTTAGGTGAAATATGAATGAATTATTCATATTAGATATTGAATAACTTATTCGGTAATTTTTTTAAAAAATTAATATTATGATTTCACTTGAACCGCGAGCTTCCGCTCTGCCCGCCCCAAAACCCCAACAGAACTGGCCATGATTTAATTGACCAACTTTTAGCATTTGAACCACAAATTGACCCTATCCTTTTCAATATTAACTGGTCCGATAATGATCGTGGTAAGAAACGTCGAATAAATCTGAATCTTAACCTTTAAATTTTTTTTAAATGTAGAATTCCCGCTAACCAGGTATGATCCTCTAAACTCTTCTTCTACTTTTTTAGACATTGGAGACAATGTTTCAATTAGGTTTGGGGGAGGGGAATAGTTGATTAGTATCTTATTTTTAATTTTTTCGTTGTGTTTTTGCTTGGTTTTTAGTCAAAAAATTTTAAAAAAAGTTCAATATATTTTTTTTTTTGGGTGTTTTTTTAACTTGACTAATCAGGTGGAATGATATTTGAGATATCTATGTAAGAAATTTCCACTCCTGAAACGTATCTCAACGTATTTCGTAACAAGTTAATTTTTGTTTATTTCATTTTGAATTATTTAATTTATGAATTCTCGGTAATACTGACTAAATTGGATCTTCATATGCTTAGTTGACTGGTATTATCAACATGCATGGTAACATATGGCCATGAGTTGTAAGTGAAAAGTTTATAATATTCAGTACTCTAGTTAAATGGAGGAAGCATCTAAAAAAATAATGGAATAATAAGTGAAAAAATTAAACATCTGAGATCTGAGTAATTAAGTTCGTATGAGTGGTTTAACACCTAGTGCCCTGAAACTAATTAGTTTGGGATTCACTGACCCAAAGCTCACTACATGGATTAAAGATGTTATATATATTAAAAAAAATAGATATATGAGATCCGAGTTATTAAGGCCGTAAGGGTGTCTTATCACCTAGTGCTCTAAAGCTGACCGGCTCGGGAGTCACTGACCCAAAACTCACTACATGGATTGAAGATGTTTTAAATAAATAAATAAATAAGTCAGAAAAAATTCCATTGCCAAAAAAAAAAGATGTGAATTCTGATATAATTTTAGGACAAAACTATTACTCTCTTTTCAACTATACTTGTAAATATTGTGGGCACAATGAGCTGATTAATGCCTTGTTGATTGTGTATTTGGAGAATGGTAAAAATAATCGGAGAATTTACCTATTTGATAATTTAGAAAGAAAGAAAACACATATTAACTTGGATAAGAATTTCACTTGTTTAATCACTAACTTGTTTTGTGTGTTTGATTATACATTTGATAGACGTTTGTGGATATCGTCGCTGTAAACCCTCACGATACTACAACTCGTCCACTAGGGACACCTAGAGGTTTAAAGGCTCGTTGCATACGCTAAATGTAATCGTGATCCTTACGAAAGTGACTTAGGTTAATTTATTATTTATTATTTATTTCATTTTGTTTCCTTTTTTTTTTGCTCGATGACTAGCAAAATGTTAGGTTTGGGGGTGTGATGAGCGGAAAATATATTAATATTTACCGCCCCTTTGACCTAATATTTGTATAGTTTCCCGAGTTTTATGAACATTTTGATGTGATTTTGTTTATTTTACAGATAAAATAAAATCGAGACTCAATGGAATCATTCAGGATGAAATATGGAACAAATAAGGGCAAAAACTAGACTTGATATATGGATTTTGGAGATTGGAAACTTGAAATGGGGTTCGAACGAAGTACAATTTCGGAAATTTCAACTTTGCTAAATTTTCGTATTTTGGCCATAGCTTTCTACTCTGATGTCGGATTGAGGTGATTTAAGTTCCAGATTAAAGAAGACTCAAAGAGCTACAATTTAACGTCGTAATTTCTAATTCTGAAGTTTTCATGACTGAAATTGATAAAACATCCGGAAGTGTGTTATGTGTAATTATTGAAGTCATTTTCAAAATAAAAAAAAAATGAAAAAAATGAAAATTGTCAAACTTCCACCAGACATGCTTGCATGTTTGGTGGATGATTTGGTGCCATGTTTGGTGGAGAAATTTGTGGAGGTAAATTTTTGCTTATAAATACCAAGTCATTTCATTTGTAAATTTCATATTTTCCTGGAGGTTTCTATTAAGGAACTTGAGGATTGTATCTTTTGTGTTTATTTTCTATATTTTAATTACGTATTTTTATTTTTAGTAATAATACTTTGTGCGTGTTTTACTTTCTTCTATGTTTAGTAGTTAATTTCCGCTGGGTGAAGGGTGAAACCTTTAATATGATAAGGTAGATTAATCTCACTTATTTTATAATATGAAAATTGTAATTTAATATGAATTAAAGTTGATATCGCTTTAATGACTGATTTTATTTATTTGACATAATGTGACACCGCCTATATGGTCGGTCTTTAGGTGACAGATGAATACCGCCTATATGGCTGGTTTATGGACAAATAATAACATTGCCTTTATGGCTGGTTTATGGACAAATAATAACACTGCCTTTATGGCTGATTTGACTTAATTGGATAACACTAATAATTTCTATATTATAATAAAAATGAGATTTCTACATTTGAAATATTAAAAGTAAATCCCCTAACCCATAAAATTTTATTTTTATTCTAGGGAAGTGATGAATCACAATATTTAAGAGTTTAATAATTGATTTGATTATTATGGGTAATGCTTTAGTTTGTTTATTAAATATTAAGCTTAATGCTTCTTGTTAACTGGCCATTAATAAGATTGATGTGGTAAATTTAAAATGAACTTGACGAAAAGGATTTTAGGTTTCAGCCTTAGATTCAATAGCTCACGATCTCACCTTAGGATATGATGATCTTTAGTTAGATTTCCTTACAGGATATGAATATACCTATCGGGCGGGGGTAGTCACAATTGGAACTTGAACTTAATGAATTCAGGTAACTTGGTTAACATAGACATATGATTAATTGGGTTATTCTGGGTGTTTGCATCTGACCATCAGAAAAGGCTTTTGCATATTTTCGTGTTCCAGGTTAGCAAACTGATTTATTACACATATATAAGAAAATCAATTCATCATTAGAAGAATATTGTGTGGATCACAACCTTAGATATTTGTGTCTTTTGTTTATTTTCCTTAGTATTTTCTTTTGTGTCTTTATATACTTATTTATTTAGCAAATCCACATTCAACCAACCAATCAGTAATCATTCCCATCTCCATTTAATTAGATACATGTAAATAAATAGTATCAATAGTTAATAACAACAGTAGAAATTAAGTCCTCGTGGGATCAATTTTTTATACTACTTGAGCGATACGTGCGCTTTGCTTAAGATTTGGATTTCTACCATACCATATCTGATAGGGGGTCGTAGAAACAACTTTCGATGGAACTCTATTAATTATGTAGGCAGTAATTTGTAAAGCGTAACCCCAAATGTAATAATAAATATCTGTATAGCTCATCATCATTTGCAACATATCCAATAAAGTAGGATTTCCACATTCAGACAAACCATTGTGTTAAAGTGTTCCTGGTGGGTTATACTGGTCGAGAATTGCAAGATCCAATCTACTTCTCCTTATTGAAATTATTGGAGAACCTCGATCCTGTTGTACTATGATAATAACAGAGCTATCACGCAGGTTAAGGAGCCGAAGGCTCATTCCAAGTCTAAACACATGGAAAGGAAATACTGCGTAATTAGAGAGATTATTAAACGAAAAGACATAGTGGTCTTGAAGTTCAATGACAAGACAACATTTGGGAAAATGGCAGAAAACCATGAAATCCGAAATGGATTCAATGCATACAAATCAAGTCTATGACTTAGTTAAACTTCCTGAAAGAGTAAAACCTATTGGTTGTAAATGGGTTTACAAAAGAAAGTGAGGGCCCGATGGAAATGTGGAAACCTTTAAGGCCCGACTGGTAGCGAAAGATTGCACTCAATGTCCTGAGATTGACTTTTTTCATTTCATACCTTATTAATGGTATTGTCATTACGCGTATTAGATTGGTGTATAGATATGCTAAGAATGACATCGGCCTTAGAATAGTCTTGACACTAGGTGTAAATAATTCTTAAATTAAATATTCATAGTCGTTGGTTTTGGATCCTGAAACGTTTCTTATCCTCACACTAATGACGATATTGGATTAAGACGTGTTCTAGGTTTATACCACCAAACATGCTCATGTTTGGTGGAGGATTTGGTGCCATGTTTGGTGGAGAAATTAGTGGAAGCCTTTAGATTTGCCTATAAATATGAAGATAAACTTTGTAAATTTTTCATGCTTTCTTTGGGGATTTCTCCATGAAAATCTAAAAGAAAGTGTCTTGCATGTTTATTTAAGTTTTCTTATATTTTCTCTTTATTTATTTAATAAATTTTTATGTGTTTTTAATTACATTATGAGTAGGTAATCTCTTTTTGCTAGAGTCTAAGGTGAAACTTTTAATATAATAATTTAGTTTTACTTCCTTAATTTAAATAAGTAAATTGAATTAATTATTTACCGCCTATATGACCGATTTTATATTATTGGACTTAGTTTCCACCTATATGGTCGGTTTAGGTGCTAACCTTGTTACCGCCTACATGGTCGGTTTATATGATTTTGTTACCGCCTATATGGTCGGTTGGACTTTGCCGTCTATATGGTTGGTTTCAATATAATTAATTCAAGAAATGATTAATTGATAAGGGAGTAATCTATATTTGAAATATTAAAAGTGAAACATCTAACTCTGGCACTTTCTTTTATTGTTGTAATTTTCTTTAGTTTTTAATTTTCAGTTATGTTATTTTGTTTAACTATGCATTTTGTAATTTTAGGTATGTTTTATAACTAAAAACATTATCTAGAGTTGGGATGAATTCCAATATCACCATTTTGGTTATTTTATGTTTTGGGTAGTATATTGGTTTATTTATTGGGTTTTAAGCTTAATGCTTCTTGTTAACTGGCCGTTAATAAGATTGATTTGGTAAACTTAAAATGAAATTGGAAAAGAGATTTTAGGTTTTAGCCATACACTCAATAGCTCAAGATCTCACCTTGAGGTAAATGTCTCTTAGGTAGATTTCCTTACAGGATACGAATATACCTGTCGGGCGGGGGTAGCCATAATTGGAACTTAATCTTAATGAATTCAGAGTTTCTTATTAACACATGAATATAGTTAATTGAGTTACTTTGGGTATTTACATCTGACCATCGGAAGAGGCTTTTGCATAACTTCGTGTTCCAAGTTAATAAACCGATATATTGTAAAAACATGAGATAATCACTTCATCTTTAAAAGATATTGGAATAATTCAAAACCCTGGATATTTTCATATAATTGTTTAAAACTTAAAATCTACCTTTGTTTTGTTTTAATTACTTGTCTTTAGTTTAAAATCACCGTCCAACCAAAAATCAATTAATTAGATACTCGTAGAGATTTAGATTCATAAATTAATAGCTTAAGTATTAAGTCCTCGTGGGATCGATATATTTTATATTACTTTAGAGATACGTGCGCTTGCGTAACATGTGTGTGTTTACACCGATCAAGTTTTTGGCATCATTGTCGAGACTTATTTATCTTTCACTATTAATTTTGAGGTTAGATACATTTACTTGTGTCTAATTTATTTTTACTTATTATTTATGTTTTCTTGTGTTTCAGGTTCTCAATCATTACATGAGAAGAAACAAAAGCTTTAAAATCCGTCCGCTTGACCCAGAAATTTGAAAGAATCATCAGACAGTTAAGAAGGAAAACGCGAGAAGGCCAAGAAGCACTGATCAATATGGAACCTGAATCTTGGGAAGTTACACCACCAATTCATATTCGAGACAGAACTATTCTGGTGGTTGACGACTTCATTTCATGTATTGTACTTCCTCCATTACCAACAAATACGTGTGACATCAAAATATGCATCCAGATGATACATCAGTCAGTTCAGTTTGGGGGGATGCAACTGAAGATCCTAATGCCCACCTAAGCGACTTCCTCAAAGTTTGCGACATATTCAATTACAACCGAGCGGCAGAAGAAGCAACAAGACTGTGTGTTTTTCCATATTCCTTGAAAGACAGAGCTAAGGCTTGGCTACATTCACTACCAGCGGGTTCCATCATAACTTGGAACACTTCAGACACCAAATTCTTTGCAAAGTACTTTCCCCTAGCCAGAACTGCAAAGTTAAGGAATGACATTACATCCTTTGTATAATATGACTCAGAATCCCTATGCGAAGCTTGGGAAAGATACAAGGATTTGCTCAAAAATATCCTCACCATGAGATTTCAAAGTGGCTACGAGTCCAAACCTTATATAATAGACTTTCTGGATTAATGAGAACCATAATTGATGTTGCTGCTGGAGGAGCTTTAATGGCAAAATGAGAAGATCTGACTTGGGACTTATTGAAGAAATGACCAACAATAATTCTTTGTGGCCAATAGAAAGGAGCATGATTCAACGAATCGCATGAATTTACGACGTTTGAGCCAACACAGCAATGAATGCCAAGCTGGATCTGATTTGTAAAAATCTAAAAACTCTTAACATGAAGATTAATAATGTATCCACAAGTTTATCATATGGAGGAGCATCAGAAGCAGAATCATACAACCAACATGATGAGACGGTGAACTATGTCAACAATTTCAACAAACCGTGGAACAATCTATATTCCAATACCTACAACCCAGAGTGGAGGAATCATCCTCATTTTGCATGGAACAACATTTCAGGGCAAAAAAACAATCCACCATCAGGATTCCAACAGCAAAACAAAGGCCAGAAGTATGAAAAGAAGCCAGAAATTGAAGATATGCTTGCAGAGATGTTTAAAAAGCTAGACGCAAAATACGACTATGAAGCAGCCAAATATGATGCTATGTTTCAATCTATAGCGGCATTAATTCAAAGTCAAACCGCATCTTTGAAAGCACTGGAGAATCAATTGGGACAACTGGCCAATGCTCAGAGTTACAGACCGCAAGGTACCCTTCCTACCAACATAGAACCAAATCTAAGAAACATAGAGAATGAGCAATGTTATGCCATCACTTTGAAAATCGGTACTGAAATTAATAAAAATGTTAGAGTCAAGGAAACTGTTGAGGAAGTTCCAAAAGAAAGCAGCGAAGCAGATCCACAGATGGAGGAGAAAGAGGCGCAAAAGCAAAATATTGAGAAAGATTCACCGCAGCTCCATCTTTTCCACAGTGTCTCCAGAAAAATAAAGTAGACAAACAGTTTGCTCGATTCCTGGAAATCTTCAAAAAGCTGCATATCAACATTCCTTTTGCAGAAGCGTTGGAACAAATACCCAGCTATGTCAAATTCATGAAAGATATTCTTTCACAAAAATGAAGATTGAGAGATTACAAGACTATAACATTGACAGAAGAATGCAGCGCCATCATTCAGAGGAAGCTTCCCCCAAAGTTGAAAAATCCTGGCAGTTTCACTATCCCTTACACCATTGGAGAACATAACTTCGGTAAGGCTTTCTATGATTTATAGGGTGGGTAAAAAAACAAACCGAACCGAACCAAATCGAAAACCGAACCAAACCAGACCGAATTTATGGTTTTTTCTAATGGTTCGGTTTGCGGTTCGGATTGGTCCACCCCAAACGGTTTACGGTTCAGTTCAGATGCTAAACCGAACCACACCTGTTAAACCGAACCGAACCATTATAATTAAAAAATTATATATTTTTATAAAAGATTTGCATTTTTCTTTTAATTTTATTTTATGTTTTCTTTTTATTAGTATGTTAATACTTTTATTCTTTATTTTTTTGTTAATATATTTTTTTGTTAATACTTTTATTCTTAAATTTATTTGTTAATAATTTTATTCTTAAATTTTTTATTTTATGATTTATTCTTGAAATTAAGATGTTGGATTTGTCTCTTAATTAGAATTATTGTAGCATCATTATTCGAGATAATTTTTAAAAAATACAAGAATTAATTGTGCCTCATTTTTCAATCATCTATCGAGTGCATGTGTTATCTGGAATCACAGCTTACACCATAGCATTTCATAGTGTTTGTTCACTAGAATAGTTTTTTTTTTTTTTTTTTATTCACTTAAGTGGATGATTTTTTTTTTTAATGTAGAATAATCCGTAAACCGAACCGAACCGAACCAATCCGTAAACCGCTGGTTTAAAAAATTTTCAATCCGAACCAAACCGTTATTTAATGGCCTGGTTTGAGAGGTAAAAAACCGAACCGCGCCCACCGCTAGTGATTTATGTGCTAGTGTTAACTTAATGCCTTTTTTCCATTTACAGGAAACTGTAGATTGGAGAAGCAATGCCCACATCAGTCTCTTTACAACTTGATGATAGAACGCTCACATTTCCTAGAGGTGTAGTTGAAGATGTGCTAGTCAAAGTTGACAAATTCATTTTCCCAGCAGATTTTATTATTCTTGACATAGAGGAAAACGAAGACGTAGTTCTTTCTTTACTTTACTTTTCAGTCTTTATTTTTACTTTTCAGTATGAGGAGGTAACTTCCCTCTGCTGGGGTGAAGGGTAAAGCTTTTATTATTAATATTTAGATTAATCTTCCTTAATTATTTATATAATTATTTAAAACCTGACTTAATGAGATACCGCTTTATGATCGGTTGGACTTAATTAAATTGATTTTAACCTGACTAAATTAGATACCGCCTTTATGATCGGTTGGAATTAATCATAAATCTGACTTAATCAGGATACCGCCTATATGGTCGGTTTGTAATGTCATGCAAAGTTATATATTATAATAATGAAGATATCTAAAATAGAAGTAATAAAAGTGGATCATCTAACCCCCAGCATTTTCTTTATTGCTTTATTTACCTTTTTAATTTCCAAGTTTTACTTTATGTCATTTACTTTATTTAAGCTTTTACTAGTCCTAGATATATGTTGTAACTAAATATCATATCTGGGGTTGTGATGAATTCCAATATCACCGGTTTATAAGGGGTTATTTTATGTCTTTGGTAAAGTAAAGGTTTATTTATTAAGTCTTAAACTTAATGCTTCTTGTTAACTGGCCATTAATAAGATTGATGTGGTAAACTTAAAATAAACTTGACGAATGAATTTTAAGTTTCAGCCTTAAACTTAATAACCCACGATCTTACTTAAGGATTAGATACCCCTTAATAGATTTCATTCTAAGATAGACATATATCTGTCGGGCGGGGGTAGCCACAATTGAAACTTAATCTTAATGAATTCAGGTAACTTGGTTAACATAAATATATGATTAATTGGGTTAAACTGGGTATTTGCATCTGACCATCGATAGAGGCTTTTGTATATTTTCATGTTCCAGGTTAATAAATAAATATATTACACAAACATGAGATAACCACTTCATCTTTAAAAGATATTGGAAGGATTCACAACCCTGGATAATTTAATAATACTGAATTTTCCTTTTATTATTTTCGTATTATTTTATTTACTTGTTTTCAAACAAAAATGATCATCCAATCAACAATCAATCTATTAGATACTCGTAATATTTGACGTCATATATTAATAGTTAAGGTATTAAGTCCTCGTGGGACTACTTGAGCGATACGTGCGCCTGCGTTACGTGTATGTTTACCACCGATCAGCATATCAACATATTGCCTCTTTAGATTAGGAGACATAGAACGGAGAATGAGTGACCTGACTCTCAAATCATCATCCTTCCATTTCTCAAATACCTTCCTTTCTTCAGATAAAGACTCTGGTAAAATATCCAGCGGCACTGGATTATCCAGCACATAACCCAACTTCTCCGATCTCAAGACTATCTTAAGATATAATTCTCATTCACTAAAATTCTCAGGACCAATCAATTTTTTCGCGTCCAGGACACGAGAAAACGAATAAGAGGAAGTAGTAGCTGCCATCACAAACTTTACAAAAGAAACAAGAGTTAGCAGATAAAAGTAATTTCATCAATATCACAAAATATCCAACATATCATGGATTTTTAAAATAAGGATGTCCTCCCACTATTTTACATAAATTGATCATCCCCAAAAAAAATACGAGAATAAATTCTATTGCAGGAAGTAGACCTCACAAATATATTTGAACTCATAGCTTTGGCACATTGTGCCCAAATATATTTGAAAGAAGATAACAATTATCAATCACATCCAATGTGACTCTTTAAAATAGGTCATGAATTGTTTCCTATACTCACTGCTTTGGCATATATTAGATAGGGCGTATTCAAGACAATACTCGTCAATATACGTATCCAATATACTAATGCATCACCTCACTGCTTTGGCATCTATTGATATGCACTTTCGCTCGAATTTATTTCTAATCAAATAAATTTTACCGGTATAAATAAATTTCCATTAATCATAGTCGCACTGTTTTCGCAGACATAACCATGGTATCAAGAAAAATATTTATATTCGTATTGACGAGACGAACCCATTAGTGTACAATACACTCACAAAAAACAAAGCCTTATTATATGGATTTTACAAAACACTGTCAAACAGTTAAATAATTGATCTAATCAATTAATTCTCAAGCATGTGTAAAATAAATTGAATTAAATATCAAATATTTAAGGTATGAAAAATTATTTTGGATATCGGATCAGACGCTCTAATACCATTTTGTTGGGGTGCACACAGCGGAAGGGCGCTGTAGAAGGCAGAAATGATCATTAAACATTAAAAAAAAAATTGAGCGAATTAATTAATATCAAATATTTTTAATTCACTCAAATAAGTTTAAATATATTATTTAATAACATTTAATAACACAATATATTTCGTTACACGACAAATTATTTTACGAAAATATTTTCGACAAATCTACGCGTAACGGGCAAACGGTCAAACTGGTTGACCAACCGTCGAGCCGGGGCCACCCGGTCACTTGGGAAGTATTCGGTCAGCCCTTGGACTACCCGAACAGTGCCCAGTTCGCTGGGTTCACTGCCTCGACCCTACGAGCCCATTTCGACTCGAATTTCGAGGTTTTCTTACGTTTTCGCTCCAGAATAATTTCAAGAATTTATCCACCACCCACTACACATCCAATATCATCCCAATAATATATTTTTACATAAAAAATTATTTTGATTTAACAACCAAAAAAAGATCTGATCCAGTTTTTATTTTTGTCAATTTTTCAAGCCAAAATTCAATTTATTCACCAAATTAATCCAATTAATTTACACCAAATTAAATCACCACAACATAAAGCTTCAAGAGCAATTCTAGATAATATTTGAGTGGAAATATCACTCTAGAATGAAGATTTTAATTTTGAGATTAATTCACTAATTAATCTTTATACACATGCTTAATAAAAGAAAAATACTAAGGTTAATTAAACAATCAACACCAAATTTTGCACCCAATATATATCCAAGATATATATGTAAATAAAACATACAATATACATATCTTATACATACTTTGCATGCTTAAGAAACAAAATCAAGAAAAATAGAAATTATGAATTTGATTTTATCTTAAAGAAATTTCAATTTCTTCAATTTTTCTTCCTTATGGTTGTGTTGTATAGTTTAAAACCCTAACCCAGTTTTTCTTTTATTTCTCAACTCATGAAAAGTGGCTAAAACCCTTCAAAATGGAAACAAGTCCCATATATATATTTTATCCAATTTCGAAAATTACAGTAATTTTTAACCAAAAATAACAAATTATTATGGCTAAGATTTTTCCACCAATTTAATCTTATCCAAATTGACATAATTATTTTGATATTTTGTTAATAAATCCATGTGTCAAAATTACATGGAATAGCCAATTAAAATTTACCAAATTACAAGAATATTTCAAATAATATTCTTATCCAAAAATAAATAAATTAACAAATTTATTTATTTATTTTATCTTATTAACAAAAAGACAAAATAAATATATGGAAAAATTTTCGAAGAATATTCTTCCATTTTATCACTATTAATAATTAATTAATTAATTAATTAATAATAATAATAATAATATAAACAAGTATCAAAATCCAATTGGTTAATAATATGTAGCTAATCTAAATTATATAACGTATACAAATACACATTATTTAATACGCATGTGTAAATTATGAATAATCCGAATTATCCATAATTAATTGCCCAAGTGCTCAACGAGTACACTTTATATTGTGGGACTCTCTAGGTTCAAGTTTATATGTCATGGAAACCATTTCCATGTCCGTAATTTGTCCACTCATAAATTACGATGACCACAGATAATCGAGTTGAACCATCCAAGTCGAAGTCATCGCATATATATAATCCATCTATCATAGGTTATCCGAATTATTCCAAAGATATTGATTAAAAGTCAAATATCTGCTATGAACAATTCATGTGTCTCTACATAATTATGATTCTTCAATAAATATTCGAAACTCATTTCCGAATCATACATCGGCCAGACCGGCATACCGGTGTCTGGAGACCGGCATACCGGTCTCAAATAGTAAGTTGGGGCATGTGTTTTCATTTTGCTATAAATTAAGCCCCAACTCATTTTTGCTTGGTTAGAAAATTAGAGAACTTTCATACATATTCTACCAAGGCAAAAACAAGAGTGTTTCTAAACCTTCATATCCATAAACACTCATACATCAAGCTCGCACAGACTACACCTTCATATACATTTGTAGTGAGCTCAGATCACTTGGGTAACTAACTCACACAATCTTCTTTATCATTATGAGTGTCCAAGTGTGTTTTACAACTTCTTATACAAAATACTTGCGGTTTGGATAATTGTAAAGGTTTTCGAGTGGGCCTACATAGAAAACTCATTGTAAAAGTTTGGAGTGCACCTTGCATAAAACTCTTGGTTGCGAGTAAGCCACAGTAAAAACTCGGTTCATAGTGCAAAACTTCAAGCACGGCTTGGGGGAGTGGACGTAGAAATTATTGCCCAAACCACTATAAATCTCGGTGTCATTTTCTCTATCCTTATACTATTTACATATTACAAGTTTTATTTATTACATGTTTATATATTAGAAACTTGCATATAGGTTGTTTATTGCAATAGAGAAAATTGACCTTAAGCCTAATTGGTAAAATAGTTTAAAATCGGTAAAAAAATTTAATTCCGTATATTTTAGCCATAACCCAATTCACCCCCTCTTGGGTATAGAGTTTGGTTTATCGCTTTTGCTTGTAGGGAATTTCAGTTGGTATCAGAGTGAGGTATTCTCAACAAAGACTTAACTGCCCGAGAATAGATCTGTAACATCCCGCCTAGGCCAGGATGCTACCGGCAGGAGACATGAGAACCCATCTCCATAAGCCTCTGATTCTAACGAAATTTCGGCATAATGTATTCGTAACATCATGCAACCTGGCCTGTAGCCAGCATCCAAATACAACAAGAACAAAACCATCTCGGCCTCGGCCGGTAACACAACATCAAGGCCTCAGGCCTGAACTCAAAGAACAAAAACAAATACTTGGCCTCCGGCCAGAACTCAAAATTTAAAACTTTGCTTTTACATTACTTATACAAATGAGATACAAATGCAATTGCAAATACAAAATAAGGAGTCGTGATGACCCCACATGACCCAGGACTCGACACTCTCTCGACTGCAATTGAGGCGATCCGCTGCCTTCAAAGTCTTTACCGAACTACTGCTACTGACCTGCAAAATTACAACTGAAAAGGTGTGAGTCATATTGACTCAGTAAGTAATCATGCAGAAATTTACAAAACAGATATAACTATATAATTTTTATCCATTTAATTACCATACTACTAGTTACTGATCTTTTGATCTGAACACACACATACATAACTAACTTCTGATTACTACAATCCTTAAAACACATCATGTTTTATTTTACTACTAGCAACTAAAGTCCATTACACTTATACTGTGCTGCTCTGATTCTTTTCTTAACTTTTCTGTATACTCTGAGCAGTCGAAAATTAGACAATTATAATAAATTTCTTTCTTTTACTGTCTTGAAATATCATCATGTTCTAGCATCAACTCAATATGTTCTTTCTAAGTAATCACACGACTCACGCTCATTATTAACATTTATACCTTTGAATGAAATCATGCTATCATGCACTAGTATTTTACAAATGCTGACTTTATATACATATGTTATGCACAAGGTTATCCATATAATTATGAATATGCAATTATATAATCATAAGCTACAATCTTACAAATTGTTCCTCCCATGTGAATATATGCTACTCACAGGCATCAAATCGCAAATATATAGATATGTTTATATATATGTAATCATACTATCATGCTTCAATATTAACTATATGCATCTCAGATGAATCACTAGCACATATAATTTATATGCACGTCGTGTATACTATATAAAAACTTTAACATGCTATGCTTTTTAGAAGATACTATTAAAAAACTCTTTCTAAAACAAAACTATTATCTCAAAGTTTCTTTCTGAAACTCTGTTTCTAAAACTTCATCATTCTAGAAACTGTCTTTAAAATAACGGTTTATGAAAACTCTTATTTAAAGTCTGATTTCTGAAGTCTGAGCTTGAAAATCTGAAAACTTTATACTGAAGATCTGAAAAGTACAAACTGAAAATATTTGATGCCCAGGACAACAGCTCAACTGCGGCATCTCTGAAAACTGAAAATCGAAATCTGAAAACTGTTTCTGAAAATCGTGTACTGAAAATCTAAAAATTGAAAACTGCTATGCACCCAGGACCATAACTCAACTGGGTGTACTCGATGCCCAGGACCATAACTCAACTGCGGCATCTCTGAGGCTGGTGGTGTCCTACGTCCAGGACAAATACTCAACTGCAACGCAGAGCTCTACACCCAGGACCATAACTCAGTTGGGTGTAGCCACCACTAGGGACCAGGTACACGATCCTAAGCCGCCATCTTGGCCCTACATGTGCACATGTTCTCTGTATCCGTCAATTCCAACTGTATCTCAAGTTACATACTGGGGTGAGGTTTTACCTCATGCCCCGAAAACCATAAAACTCATGCTTTAAAATCTCAAAGCTGAAAGGAACATCTTTCTGATGTATGTTGTACTTTAAAACATTTGAAACTTTCTTTAAAACATTTTGCATCTTTGAAAACATTCTCAACCGCTGAAAATCTTAACACTCACACACATATGCACATGCATATATGCAATTCTCATGCTCATCTCTACTCTAGCCATGATTCCATCTATAATGATCTTACAAACTATATGCTCAAATATCAACAGAATGCTTGCTCAACTAAAACATGCTGAATTTATCTTACATTCATACATATCTATATTTATGTATGCATGCACACATTCAAATCATCATAACTTAGCTTACCTCTATAACTTACCTTGCTGGTGGCTCACAATCCATAAATTGCATAATCTATATTCATACACATACAATCGAAGCTCTAATACTATATCAAACATCAAACGTATATGAGTTTCCAATGTCTTAGTTCTTAAACTGATTTGCCAATTTCTAACTATCAATTTGTGCTCAAGAACCTCAAGTCATAATCTTTTATATATATATTCTCATGCTATGCATATACTACTCATTTATGTTCTTTATCACTTTATATACTCGTATCTATACTCATGTTGCTAATATTCTTACATATACACGAATTTCAAACTTTCTTTCATAACATTAGTTCATATATGATTATCTCATTTATAACTTTAATCTCATTCCCTAGGGTGTAGTTTCTACATCCCTCATACCCAAGTCTTATTAAATTATATTTATGACCTTATTTATATGTTCTTATCTAAATATACTTACATGTGCGTCTCTATACTTCTATATGGTCATACTCATTTCTTACTCATACCTTTGCTTATAATCGCTTATTCTTATCTATATGCGTATCTAGTTACACTTGCTTCTTTCTCCCTCATTCATCTTTATATATAAATATATACTTGTTTCATGCATATACTATACACAATTCTAGTACATAATTAATTCCAACACTACTAAATCTTTTAAGTATTAGAGGCATGAGTTACTTACCTTCTAAGCGAATGCCCGCGATCCGGGTCCAATCTGCCAAAATAAATCACAACATCTGTCAGAACCGCTATTTGCGGAACTTTCTACTCATCTACAATAAACTAAGGACTTCCTCGGAATACTCAAATCCTCACCGACCCTATGGTTTAAGTTTCATTACTCTAATATGTCTTTCTATACTATTCTGAACTAACTAGATACCCCATATTCTCATTTTACGCGTTTGCGGCAAAACTTCCGGAAAAGTTTCCGCAAACGCTACGGAAGGGTCTCGAACCCTCCGAACTAATCCAAAATTACCTAATTACCCTCGCAATACTTTATTTATACCTTAACCATGATTACGGTCATCTACGCACAGTCGCGCGAGAAACTCTGTTTTACCGGAATCTCGCTAATTCTACCGGATCGATTATATCTCGTCCGATTCTATTCGGATTCTACCATATTTATTGTTTTAACATATTAAAACATATCCAATTCATATAAAAGCAATTCGCTAAACTACGGAACTACCGGAAATATCCGAATACAAATCGATACACTTTGAAATATGAAATTTTGAACGGAAAGTCGTACCAAAATTCTGAGGCCATATTCGGACTCCCAACGGCCATACGAACGCGCTGGTGCGATCGGAATTCTGATCGGAGTTACTGTTCACATGTGTCTACTACTCATCCGAATCTTCTTCTCTCATTTCGCGCACATCCGGCCGATGTTCGGTGAAACCGACTCTGCATACTCGTAGTACTCATCGAGGGCTTCGATTTTGTAGGTGGCTCGGGTCGTGAAATGAACCGACGAGCTGGGATTAGACAACCCATAGGCGCGCATCTTTCTCTCCAAAGCTCGCCGTTTCCGGCGTCTTGGTGTTGCCGCCGGCCACTACAGGACACACGGTGGCCGGGCGCTTCATCCTGGCCGGTCGCGCCGGCAGTCGGTGGCCGGCAGGCCGCCGGCGCGACCAGCAAACCAGAAATACGAAAATGGGTGTGGGGGGGGGGGGGGGGGGCGTGTGAGGGCTTTTGATGGGTTTTGCAAATTTTGCAATTTAGAGAAACTTAGAGGCTTTAAATACCATGCTGGAAAATAACAAATAAGTCCCTGCGAAAATTACTGATCAACCCCTATTCTAGAACCTTCTGGAATATCGCAAATTCGGAGCTTTTATGATGCGATTCTCGAAAAGTGTTCAACACGAAAGTTGTTCGTCTCAAAAAAATGAGTCCGATGGTCCAAAAATCAGCTCGATTGGAGTTCGTTTGCAAATTATGTGTCCAAAACTGTAAACTTTACGCGTTTTACGAAAATCACGTTACCGGCTTTTGATCTCACGCGTTTTCCGACGCGACGAAAATTCATAATCTATTATTCCAACTTATATAACATCGCTCGAACTCTTATTTTTCAATAATATCATGATCCGAGACTAAAATATCATTCCGGAAAACTTCTAGAACAATCCTGAAAATCTGGGATGTTACAAGATCATGGCATCTACAAGCAACTCATCAAATCTTGTCGATGGTTTTTCAACAACTAGACCTCCATTTTACACCGGAACTGATTACAACTATTAGAAAATGAGGATGTTGAACTACCTTTTAGCCGTTGATCCGTCATCTTACTTGGTAATTACACGGGATGCAAAAGGGCCAACAAAGAATTATAGCAATGGGTTTGAGATTCCAAAGCCTACTATAGAATGGGATAATGATAATTTAAAACAAGCCTCACAAAATGCTAAGACACTCAACCAACTCATTTGTGCTTGATTACGCCCAAATATGAGTTGTGGTTATCACAGTATAGCTGGGGTGTCGATTCCTCAGAGAGATAGTTACAGAAACTAATTTATTCAAACTAAAACATTAACGGTAACTTAATAAATAAAATGATAAAATTGGTAATTAAAGTGAAGATAAATAAAATAATGAAAAGATAATTAAGGATAACAGTAGAGATAAACAGCAAAACATCGGGAATCCCTCTTGCGTCAAACTCATATATTCAGTTATTGATTCCTTTTATTACACAGTTGAAGGTTTCACATCTCAAACCAACAACCGGAAGATATTCAATTCTACACATATTCAAGTTCTAAGGTAATTAACGATTATTTTCTCTATGTTAACAGCACACAAAAGTCATCGTTACGAGTTATCAAAGGTCGACAATATACCCTCAGGCAATACTGCAGCAGAAGAGACCAACACGCAAAACAACTTTACCAGTCACAATTGAATTCGCAAACCACATATAGAAGAAGCATGACTATATCTATATTGGATTTGACAAAACACAATTTCTGGGCAAAATAATCGTAAAATAATAAAGAACAATAACCATTAATTTTATTAAACATTAAAAGGTTCTTAGGAAATAAAAAAACATAAATAATAGAAATCAAACACAAAAGTCCATCCCTAACTTTGCCTAGGAGATTAGTTCTCCATAAAAGAAATAAAAATAGCCTGGGATTGTAGAGAATTATCGCTCTGAATCATCACAGCTCCGTATCCCGGTCTCGCGCTAATATTTCTTCTGCTTCCTTGTTTGTTTTTGCGCAGGCTGCTCTCTCTCTCTCCCAAATTTCGTTTCATGTGCAGCCTAGCTCTCTTTTTTCTATTCGGCCTCAATTCTTTTATTCTGCGCTAAAGCCTTGGTTCTTTTATAATACGCACTCTCTCTATTAGGGTTTTTTTTTTTTTTTTTTTTGTTTATTGTTTATGAACATGCACTAACTCTCATTTCTTATTTATTTTTATTTTTCTGCGCACTTAGGGTCTCACTATGAGTCTATGACCTTTTGTTTTTTTCTTTGTTTTTAATGCTGCACACTTCTTTTGTTTTTGTTTTTAAATTCAACCCTCATGCTCACCTACCCTCATGTAAAGCAGCCATGTCTTCATCCTATTATGCGCACAACCTCTTGGCTTTTATTCATGCGCTGCTGCTTTTGGTTCTTCACGTGCACATAGCAATGCAACCCTAAATTCCACGTTAACAACCTCTTTATTCAACGTTGCATAGCCTTTTAATAATAACAACTTGAACCCTAATACACGTGGCTTCCCCTTGCTATCTGCCTTTAGCTTCAAGCAACTAGCCCACTCTGTCTTTTCTATGCACGGACTTCTCTTTTTAATTCCTGCAATAATAATTAGAGAAATTACTAAATTAACCTAAATAATAAATATTATCAAAATTAATATAATAATAAAAATTATATAATAAAATATAAAATATATTACTAAATACTTAACAATAAGTCCGAATAAGTGACGTTCAAAGTACATTTTAATGCACTTATTAGCTCTATTGATCAGAGTCAAATAAACAAGCTTCCGAAGTGTGGAAACGCATATGAGTTATTAAAGTCTTTGGAAATGATCAACGAGGGCACAAGCCAAGTGAATGAATCAAATATCAACCAGTTTATTTGCGAATTGGACAACTTCAAGATGGAATCCGGGGAAGAAATTGTTCATCTGATTTCAAGATTCACAATCATTATCAATCATTTGGGCGCCTTGGGAAAGTCATCGGGCCAACGGATCAAGTAAAGAAAATCCTTAGATCACTCCCTAAGGAATATAGAAGTTGTGCCTGCTTCATTAGAGAAGAAAACGACATGAACACATTGAAGTTAGATGATTTGGTCGGAAATTTCTTGAATATGAATTGGAGATCAAAATGGATCAAAATGAGGAAGATGAGAAGAGAACAAGGAAAAATCTTGTCTTGAAAGCAAGAAGAAAAGATGACTCAAGCTCAAGTGAAGATGATAATGATGATGAGTTGGCAATAATAACCAATAAGGTCAAAAAGCTCCTCAAATCTGCAAAGCTTAAAGGAAAATCAAAGACGGATGAAAAGAAAGAAAAAAATGGACGCGGAAGAACAAGAAAATTATTTGCTATGAATGTAATAAACTAGGTCATATAGCTACCGATTGTCCATTGAAGAAAATGAAAGGAAAATCCAAGAAAAATATAATGAAAGCCACTTCAACTTAGAACGATAACGACTCTAGCTCATCCACGGAGGAAGAAGTCAAAGAGAGAACAAATCTAGCCTTCATGGCTATCGAGGATGATGATTTCTTCTTTGAAAGCGAAGAAGAAGAGATACACAACTCTCAAGATTACAATGATTTATTTGATGTTTTTAATTGTGTGATATGCTTAAGAATAAACTTAAATTAGTTAAAAATGAGCATTCATCACTTAAAAATGATCATGCATCATGTATGGATAAATTTCATGTTTTAGATAATGAGATTATATACTTAAAGGCCAAACATGAAAAGAAATTGCATGCTTAAATGATGAAAATGCATGTTTGAAAGATAAGAAACTAGAACTAGAAAAGAGAATATCTAATATGTCATCTAGCTAAAAAACATGTGAATGTGAATCTATTTTAAATGAAAATATTTTATTAAACAAAAACGTTTTAGATTTACAAAACATTGTTAGTAAATTCACATTGGGACAAAAAAAAATTAATATGTTAATTGGATCCCAAAAATGTGCATTTAAAAGAAAATGATTATAATATAGGCCTTACATTAAATGAAAATTTTTGAAGAATTATTTTGTTAAGGCATCTGAATCCCATGTTAATATTGCTAAAAATGAAAATATCAATTTTCATGCATGCAAAAAATGCGATTAAAAATGCATGGATTCCTCAAGGAATAAAAAATGTGATTAAAAATGCATGGATTCCTCGAGGAATCAATTTTAACCCCCATGGACCCAAGAAAGTTTGAGTACCAAAATGCATTTGATAATTTTATAGGGGGATTGGGAATGATGTTGAAGAAAATTACAAATTGATCCTAAATGCTCAAAAAGATGAGGAATGATAATAGTAATAGGTAAATTCTGTACTCACGGAAACATTGGTACCGTTTCCTCCCACGTGTATTTGTATGCATATTTCAAATTGGTTAATATATTTTGACGCATACAGGTGATTAGGCAATATATTCAAACTTCTATTGGTATCAATTGTTCATTTGATATCATTAAATGCCTTAATCATATATTTAAACCTCATTTTGTATCAATTAGTATCACATTGAATTTATTGAGTTAAATTACATATATGTGATTACTTGATTGATTTGCATTGAACATGCTTTTGTCATATAACATATTTAAATGAAATGCATGTATATAGACATAAGTTCCAATTGGTAGTCAATGGTATAAAATTTTTGAGAAATATTCTTATGCATGATTTCTACATCTTATAGCAAAAATGAGGAAATGTCAAATGTGCATATTTTTACATTTTGGTATCATCATTTAATGCACATATTTATTGGTATCTCATTTAGATTTAAATTTTTGCTTCTCCACTTTATGATAATGTCAAATTGGGAGAAATTGTTAGAAATGATATTAAAACTTGTTTTACCCTCACCCTTGGATTAAGGGGGATTAATTGTACTAATGTGTTTGTCTAAGTCTTATTGAGCTATTTTGAAGACAATCACACATTGAGGGGGAGCTTAAATTGAGGGGGAGCAAAATCGTCAACATTTGGACTCCCACAAGCTTACAAGTTTTATGGGAGTTGCCATTATCAAAAAGAGAGAGATTGTTAACGACATAGTCACATATTGGATTTTGATCTTCGACGCACAAAAGCGAGACAATACAAAAAGATGTCGAAGCATACGATGGTGAAGAGCGAAGAATGTGAAGACTTGCATACATTGAAGATTTTATATGAAGTCTTAGCTTAGGGCTCTAATTGTAATGTGATTTGGATATTCAAATGCCTAAGCTCATAAGAAACATGAACATTCACTTAGATGCATTAGGTTCATGTACAAAATGCATTAAAACCTTCATACTTGCATTTTTGTTACAGAGACTGACATACCGATCCCTTATCGGTGTCCATACCAGTGAGATGCTGAGTTTTGCATGCTCATTGGAACCTGCATAGGCCTTACCAGTCTCATATCGGTCACCATACCAGTGAAACTATGGATTGCATGGCTACTGGAATCGGCACACACCAAATCGGGTTCCATACCGGTGAGCCTAACAGCTAGTTCCTTGACTGGAACTGGCATGACTTAAACTGGTCATCATACCGATGACCATACTGGTCAAGCCCTTGACATTGCACAGTCATTGGAACCGACAAGGAAAATATCGATCCTCATATCGTATTCTTAATGGTAATATAGCCATTGAGAGCCATTGCAAAGCTAGACCAGCATACCGGTCTCAGACAGCAAGTTGGGGCATATGTTTTTATTTTACTATAAATTGAGCCCCAACTCATTTTTGTTTGGTTAGAGAACTAGAGAATATTCATACATATTCTACCAAGGCAAAAAGAAAAGTGTTTCTAAACCTTCATATTCATAAACACTCATACGTCAAGCTCGAACACACTACACCTTCATATACATTTGTAGTGAGCTTAGATCACTTGGGTAACCAACTCACACAATCTTCTTCATCATTGTGAGTGCCCAACTATGTTTTACAACTTCTTATACAATACACTTGCGATTTGTGAAATCCCATTGTTTGGGTAATTGTAAAGGTTTTCGAGTGAGCCTACGTAGAAAACTCATTGTAAAGGTTTGAAGTGCACCTTACGTAAAACTCTTGGTTGCGAGTGAGCCACTGCAAAAACTCAGTTCAGAGTGAAAAGCTTCAAGTGCTACTTGGGGGAGTGGACATAAGCATTGTTGGCCGAACCACTATAAATCTCTGTGTCGTTTTCTTTATCCTTATACTATTTATATATTGCAAGTTTTATTTATTACATGTTTATATATTAGAAACTTGCATATAGGTTGTTTATTGCAATGGAGAAAATTGACCTTAAGCCTAATTGACAAAATAGTTTAAAATCGGTAAAGATTTTTAATTCCGCATATTTTAGACGTAACCCAATTCACCCCCCTCTTGGGTATTGAGTTCGGTTTAACGCTATTGCTTGTAGGGAATTTCATACAGTGGTATTTCAAGTCAAATGAGCTAATATGTTATTCAACTCGTAAAGATTCATGTTGACGTTGGTATACCATGTATCAGGAATCTTTGAATGAGTCATTCAGTATTTATCCAATAAATACCTACGTGTTTATATGAGTCTCCTAAAACTCATGGTTTACTGAGTCAAACCATTAGAACAATTCTAATATACGACATGTACCGGTCTTACTGGTTTACTAACTGACTAGGTATGTAAACCTTGAATAGGAACAATTTTAAGAATGAATTGTATTGTGACATTTCTCAGTAACAATTGCGGTGTTTTTACAATTATGTCACAACTATTCATTCTATGGTCATTTACGTCTTTACCATAAATAAAAATATATTGATGAAAATTATTTAATTTTATTCATAATAAAATATAATGTACATCGTATTTACAATAAATACAATAAAATTTGGCACGCCAAGTACCAACTCCAACATTCTCTATAACCGAGAACCTCACGTCTCCTCTCTGGAAATCGTTCCGGGGTCCACATGTCTTCCTCTTCGAGTCCTTTTTTTTGGATGGTTCTCTTTCTTTTTCCACGGTCTCAGACTACTCCGACAATCATTTTTCCCTTGCTATTTCTTCATTTTTTTCTGCTAGGTCCTACTCCATTAGGTTCTTTGGTCTTCTCTAGTTTTTCAATTTTTCCATCATTATCTCCATAAAGGCCTGAGTTGTTTCCTCTTCTTTAGTGCGTCCTCCCTTTCATTTCGCAGGGTTTCCTCCATCATCTCCATTCATTCCATCGTCGAAGCCTATGCATTTATATGGTTTTCGTTCTATAGGTAATTCAGAAAAATCACTTCTCAAACAAACTTTCCTCAACTGTGAATTTATTTGGTTTGGGACCAAATGCAAACTTAGCAAAAGTAGGAAATACACAGACAAAATATAGGGTTTAACATGGTTCAGCGGAATGGTCATAATCTACGTCCACGGGCACAAAAAGAAGAAAGACTTTATTTCCACCTCGGGTCGGACCGATCTTTCTCTTATTCTAGCTCGGCTGACCGGCCTCTTACTAGCTCTCACTTACACTTCAGTTTTTTCCCTTTTTATTACAAGTGAAGAAACAAATTAACCAACCCCTTACAATGAGTTCTCATTTTTTTTTTATAATTTACTATTACAACTGCTTAAAATGTCAGCCACATGAGCTGCCTATTACTCGCACGTTACGACCATTCATGACGTTGGCCACGTTTCCTTGCCACTATTACCCATTACTCGGACGTTACTGCCAATTACTCGTATGTTATGTTCATCCAATCGTCTGACGGCTCTGGATTTCATGTGGGACTTACGTCATCCATACATGTACATAATGTTCAACATCCCCGACCTAGGTAACCGGGTCGGTGTGCCGAGACTATAGGTGTTTGGTCTGATTTTTTTGACCAGGTCTGATCTGCTAAGTCGATCCCGACTTCAGAGGCTGACACGAGGCTCTGAATGCCGACTCTGACCGATGCCGAGACTGCCCTGAGAGTCTGACGCCTAGGTTATCCTGACCGACCCGACCACATCGGGTAAATCTTTGCAAATGTTCTAGTGCTGTGGGACCTAAACACCTTGGACATGACCAACTCGGTGTCCCAACGTGTACCTCGGGCTTGGGACCCTCTGCCGACCTCTTATTTTCACAATGTCTTTGAGCTTTTATTTGTTAACTGCAATCCTTATTCTACCATTCCGGGAGATTCTGATTTCTTGGGGGTGAAAAACCACAATCAACAAGAATAATTTGGGTTTTTCAGTTTAAAAAAAAATAGTAATATTCATTAAATCTAACATTTATTTAATTTTTTTTTTACACTAGAGCTCTTATACTCATCACAACTACACCTATAAATTTTTTCATGAGACACAATCATCATTTAAATTATTTAGAAAGTACACAAATAAAAAAGAATTATAACCGAAACAAAACATTACGAATATTTCATAAAATTACTTATCATTAAATACCAAATAAACTAAATAATGTAACAAATATAATGTATAAAATAACAACCTAACATAATTAGATTTTAAAAATTTCAATAAATTAAATTATTCAAATAAGTCAGTTTGGTCTAATTTTTGTTAGTTAAAAAATCATTCTAATTTAATTTGGATCGGTCTTTTAGTAAAATATTGAACATATATTTTTAACATTAAAAAAATTATTAATTGGGTTTGATTTTTTCAATTGGATTTTATTTTTTTTCCCATCCCTACATGAGGCAAGAACATGTTTAGGGTTCAGAAAGTTATAATAATAGTCTAATGTCCAAGGTTTTACTTGCTGGTGGGAGAGGGATATTTAAATTTAAATATTGACTTAAATATAGACTTCAAAATCTAGGCCAACTTGAACGGGTAGGGCAGGTTGTTACCCACTCCTATTAGTTTGAACAGTAGAAATTGGAACTAAGCTATACAGGTAATCATCATAATAACTCAAGATTTTGGGCACCCACTCTTGTTAGTATCTAAGTTGTAATCCTAGCATGTCATGATGTATTACAAATTTAAGGCATAATGTTACAAATTTTTTATGTCTGTATCCCTGAACCTGAACAATAATATCAAAATTTTGTATCCTGATGGTGATAATTCTATTGGTAGCTTCTTTCCATACACTCTAAAACAGAGAAAGAAGAGAGGATTTATTACTTGCATGTAATCAAATATTAATGACCACTTATTTCTATATACATGCCTTCACAGGACCACTTAAAAAAATAAATAATATTAAATCTACATTGGCTGTGCGAAAAATCAAAAGGCAAAGATACCTACTGATTAATTTGCCCAAAAAATGCTTGAAAACCACTTAATCAAGCCCCTGGGGCAGCAATACAGAGTCACCCTAAATAAGAGAAATTAACACATTCTACCAGTACCGTGATCTACTTTTTCAGACATAATGGAGCGGACAACATCCTTTACAAAAACATAAAAGCATTCTTGACAAGAATCTGGCATCAGAGTGGACTTACAAAGCTGTTCAATACTTTCACTGTGGCTGCAGACTTTTGAGCTTGGATGAAAGTGAATACCGGATTTTGGTTGCTCTAAACCACATGCAGCCAAGATGGTGTGTGTTGCAAACCTTGCAACTTTCTTGAATGCATCATATTCTACACAAGCAAAGAATATTCAAGACATTAAAAGGTAATTTTTTTAAGCACCTAAGAATACTTCAGATACCAATTAAACATGGAATAACAGCAAAATGACCATTATGGAGATTTTCTAAGCAAGCGAAACCTGCAATTGAAAGAAGAAAAAAGAAGAGTTTCTGGACAAAGTTTCAAAAGTAATGTGCTGACTGAAATGTTAATTGTCAATGCTAGATATCATCTATAAAGATTATTTAATTATAAACATACCTAGTCTTTTGACTCTGCTTAAAAGCTTTAAGTTGAGCTTAACTAGAGACTGGATCTCACTCTTTGCATGATCATATTTTCTTGTCTCCCTTTCCCCATGATCATATTTTCTTGCCTCACTTTTGGCATAATCATTTCCTTCATGGGTATCTATCTTACTGGAAGACATGCAGACATCTGGTTCACCATCATGAGAATAAGAAGTTCTGGGCACCAACCTAGTCAAATTTACTGAACAAGAACCACCTTTCCCATTAGCAAAACTTGATGAAGCACCACATATATTTTCTGCCGATAGTATTGGCCCACCGTCATTATAAACATCACTCTGAGTTTGAGTCTTCCCATATGCTGGTGATTTTGTCAATCTTGTTGAATAAGTACTTTGAAGCCTCTCACAAGATTCAACCGCCCTAATCTGATTTTGGCAATCTGACATGACGGATCTATGCTGTTGGATTCCTGCATTAGGAAGAGTTGAACTTGTATTAGTTGTTTGTTTGGAAGCATTTACTATTTTACTAGGATTTTTGGAGGACTGGCATACACGGCTGGCCCTTTCACTTTTCTTGATCATTGACTTTGCAGTTTTCATCATTTTCCATGCTTTCTCAACATCGGGTGAGTCACAAGATGAGCCATACTGAGATCTCAGATACTGACCACTTCCAGAAGTGGAGGGGCACGATTGACCATATTTTTCATGCAACACTTCATCAACATTATTCCTCTTATGACGTTTGGCACCTAATTCGACTTCAAAAGAACTAAACCTTAACGAACTGTTCTGCAATGCACTCCAATTTTCACGTATTGCTTGGACACGGCCTTGCACATCTCGACAACGCTGCAATGTTCTCGCACCCAATTCAGTTGAATTACCTGCAGTATTCCGATCTGTTTTTTGATTCAAAGAAGTTGCATTATCCAAAACAACAATTGCCCTTTTACGGGGAACAGGATTCGAAGACCAAAATCTAAATAAAGATTCTCTTGGATGAGGAATTGAGCTTCCAACTTCAAAGAGAGCAAAATCTCTATCACCTTGTGGCATCTCTTCCACGTTTCTAAAGAAATCAGCATTACTGCAATCGGACCTGGAGTTTTCAATAATATTTTGACAGCCACCACCATTAAAGATTTTAGTAACAGTTTCAGCCTTCTTGTGTTCAGATCCTGAACTTTCAACAACACCTTGACTACCATCACCATAACCAACAGTTTCGGTATCAATATCAATTTCAGCATTGTTGTGTTCATCCCTCAAAACAGTACAATCATGGCAGAACCAATCACCTTCAGGTACAGTATTACCCATGCCAACACAGTAAGTATGAGAAGCCGTATCACAGAGATCACAGAGCAGTAAAAGACTTTCATCAGCGGTGCCTTGACACACGCTACATCTAACATTTACATAAGGATCAGAAGGCCGACTTGTTGCATTTCCAAAACGACAATAAATCTGCATTACCAACCCATAACAGTAAGATTTTACCAGTTTCAAGCTCAAGTTTGCAATTAAAATATAAAAGTCACACACAATTCACAAAATTAACACCTAAAAACTAAATAAGGAGGCAAAATGAAAACCTACAGAAACTTCTCTGCTTCTATGATAATAACAAATAAAAAAAATAATTAAATCAGTTAAATAAAATAAGAAGAAACTTAAACCTGATCGCGTTTCGGGACAAAAACGTATCTCTCACGTAGAAAGACACCTTCTTTTGGCGGCCTACGAATGGAGGAGAAACGGCGGTTGCACATGGGGCATTTGGACTCGATCTTGGCCCACTCCATGATGCACACGAAGCAAAAGTAATGATCGCAGCAATCGATTTGGCCTCTTATTGATTTTCCTTCGTCGATTAAGCATATTCCGCAGCATCGAGATTGTGATTCCTCCATCGGTTGGTCGTACTTTAGGGTTTTGATAAGTTTGATTCGATTAAAGGATGAGTTGGGCGAGGGGAAGTCTGAGTCACACGCCGTTGCTAGTGTGCCTGCACCAGCTTCCCACCGGTTTCTCTGCCACCGACTTCCGTCGTTCGCTGACGAACAAAACAAATAAGGGATTATTCCCCCTTTTGGCTCTAGGCTTCTTAATTATTATTTTTTTATTAAAGTAAAATCATTTTTAATATATATATATATATACTAGTTACAGTATTTGGCCCGTGCCTACGACACGGTGTTACAGTATTTGCATGTGCCTACGACACGGTGTTACAATATTTGATCAGTGCCTACGGCACGATGTTACAGTATTTACCGGTGTTACAGAATTAAATGATTTTATTAAAGAGAGCCGTTGGATACACTCTCTTTCCTCCAACATCATTCTCCTTTATTATAAAGATATATATATTCTCCTTCACGTCGTGCGGTGGTGCATTTCTATGATAAAATAATATTATCTTATGAGTTAATGTATAAAACAATGTTATTTTATTATAAAAATACGCTATCAGTCTTAAAGCGAGGATCCCGTGATTTATTAAATATGTTAGGTTAGGAAATTAATAAGTTGAGAATCCCTTATTAGATCATGACTTTATAAGTTTATATTAATTTTAAGTCATTAAAGATAAGTACCTCTTGAGAAGTCTTCGTGTTGAAATCTTTAATAGGAGTGGACAAAAAAATTGAAATTGAAAAATTGAACATAATCAAAAAAATCGAACCAAAATAATAATATATATATATTTTTTTTTATAAAATGACTGATCAAATTTTTAACTAAAAATTGAAACAAAACGAATTAGAATATTTTTTTAACTAACAAAATGAATCGAATTGAATTAATTGAATAATATAATTTATTAAAATTTTTAAGTCTAAGCATGTTTTGTTGTTATGTTATATAGTATATTTGTTATATTATTTAATTATTGGCCTTTAGTTATGATTAATTTCAGGAAATATTTGTAATTCTTTGTTTTGATTATGATTATTTTTTTTTCTCATTCTTTAAATATTTTTGGAGGTGCTTTTATGCGACTGCATTCCCACGGTGTCATTTGTGCACTTTTGGTATAGGCGAAGGTGCCTCGGGGCTACTCTCCGGAATAATCTCCAACGATTTTCCCCCCTGTAAGGACTCCTACATACGCGAGCAGTTGTTGGACATGGACGACTAAAATTTGGACGCTTTTAGGGCCGTATCGATTTTTCTATAAATCGTGCATGCCTTTGTGTTTATGATGACTTGAACCAAGCTAAGTTTGCTTGGTGGACATGGTGACTTAGAATCGATATAATGATGAGTTCCTAAGTTCAAGTCACCATAAACACAAAGACATGCGCGATTTATAGAAAAATCGATACGGTCCCACAAACATCTAGATTTTAGTCATGTATGTCCAACAACCACTCATATATGTGAGGCTCCTTACGAGGACAAAATCGTGTGAGACCATTCTATATAGTATCCCCGAGGTACCTTCACTGAGACCCACATGATGGCTTAGAATCATAGGTTCAAGTCACCATAAACACAAAGACATGCACGATTTATAGAAAAATCGATACGGCCCTACAAGCATCCAGATTTTAGACTTGCATGTCCAACAACCACTCATGTAGGTGAGGCTCCTTACGAGAACAAAATCGTGTGGGACCATTCTATATAGTAGCCCCGAGGTACCTTCACTGAGACCCACATGGTGGCTTAGAATTCTTGGTTCAAGTCACCATAAACATAAAGACATGCACAATTTATAGAAAAATCGATACGGCCTCACAAGCATCCAGAATTCAGTCGTGCATGTCCAACAACCACTCATGTAGGTGAGGCTCCTTACGAGGACAAAATCGTATGGGACCATTCCAGAGAGTAGCCCCGAGGTACCTTCACCGAAAC
This sequence comes from Zanthoxylum bungeanum, assembly GCA_019454045.1. Taxonomy (NCBI): domain Eukaryota; kingdom Viridiplantae; phylum Streptophyta; class Magnoliopsida; order Sapindales; family Rutaceae; genus Zanthoxylum; species Zanthoxylum bungeanum. Next base: position 5,483 of record SKCR01026804.1, on the reverse strand, counting down.
CTAAAGCGGACAAATAGCCTCGTGGGAAGAGGGGTCGCATAAAATCACCTTCAACTTTTAATGATAATTTGTATCTCATGATGAAAAACGTTTAATTGTATAGTTGGTGATGATTAAAAGAGTTATAATGTATTTTTTTTTTAATAAATGTTAGATCTATTAATGTTACTAATTTTTTTAATTTTTTTTTATTATTATTGTTAAAAAAATTGAAAAAACCGAATTACACCGAACCGACAATTAAAAATAATTATAATTTTTTTGAAAAAAAAAACTAAATAATTGTAATTACAATTTTATTTTATAGGCCAAAGAAAAAATTTTAATTTTTTAAAATTTATTTAGAGAAATGATATTTCACCCACTCAATTTATCTCACCATCCCCACTAATCAATTAATTTAATTAAATTCCAGAATTATCCTCATTAAACTATTAATTTTCCTCCAATTTTCTTAAACTAATTAAAGATTTGCATAATTTTATATACATATTACTTAATCAAAATTCAATTAATAATAATAAAAAAAAGCTATTTTACATTTTGCCTCTTAATAAAGAACAAGAATCATGAGATAGATGTTGATTAATATGGAAGCAAACTTGTTGATACTAAATTCAATGACTTGCAGAGGCTAATAGAATCATGAGTTTAGAAGTAGTATGGGTTTCTTCATATAATACTTTAAATGTTTTTGTATTTATAAAATGTGATGATAAGTCAATCATCAAAAATTTAAAATATATATATATATATATTTATTTATTTTTTTAAGAAAAAAAGACGATAGACAATATCAAATGAGATTCTATGTAATATTGATGATCCTAAATTACATGGAAAAATTTAACCTTAAAATAACAATCTTATTTCATTGAAACGTGATCTGAAGTTATATCAACTGATATATATACACTTCTGAATCTTCTAATCATGTTAATTTTGTGAAATGATAAATTCAACAAGGTTGTCTTAGGAAATGCTTCGACATTCAAACTATATTTCATTTGATAATTAAAAGTAATTTTTGTGAAACTTATCAACACATCGCTACAAAATAAGATGGAGAATGAGTTTAACTTTATGAAGTATCCTAAGACACAACTTTAACATTGTTTAATTCTATTGAATTGCTCCTTTTAACTTAATATATTTTCTATATAGTAATGAAACTTTCTTTAAGATTTGTTTCAAAACAATTATCATTAGTATAAATTTATACTTGAAATAAAATTAATTTAGCCCAACCTTAAAAAAAAAAAAAATTATCACATCACTACTAGGCATGACAAACAGACCCGGACCCGGCCCGGGTCCGCGTGGACCTGGACGACCCAGATCCGTAAAAAAAAAAAATTACGGATCCGGGTATAAATTCCGAAGATCTGCAGTTTACTGGGTCCGGTTAATTTCGAACCCGGGTACCCGGGACCCGGTACATTAAAAAAAAAAAAAAAAAAAAAAAAAAAAACACAAACAAGCTTATTTGTGTTGAAACTTGAACTTCAAACTTAAGTATTTTTATGTGTTTTGTAATTTTCAATTCAAACTTATCAAATTTCTAATGTATTCAAACTTATTGCGATTTTGTTATTTGTTATGTAACATAATAGAGTTGAAAAAAAGAAAGAAAAAAGAAAAAAAAAATAATGAGTTGTGGTACCCGAGTCCGGTTCCGGGTATACCCGGGTCCGAACCCGGAAGTGTTTTCCCGGGTCCACTGCCGGACCCGGGTCCAACAAAAATGTTGCGGATCCGGATCCGGATCCGGAAATTGCCATCCCTCACTACTAATATGAACTTCCAAAAATCCATGATTCAAGTCGCATCAGAAGCAATCCTATTATTTCTTCTAATAATATTGGTTCCAACCATAATATTATTTTTCTTCATCCACATATTTCAAATCAATTTTCAAAATAGAGTGAGGAGCAAATTTCCCTTGGTGACTCAATCTTGTGCCAGTGAGAAATTCATTTTATTTTTCAAAACATTGTGTTTATAGACTTCTCTTCCAATGTATCCCTTGTCAGTTTTATTATTTACCTCATCCCATGTAAGTCTCTATCCATTCACACCCATTTTCCATTTTCCATTTTCCCCTGAAATTTTCATTATTTAATAAAAAATTTAAGGTGATGAAGAAGAAAATGAAGAAGATGATGATCAATTGCCAAAACTGCACTTACTACTAGAACAAAGAACTTGATGTAGTAATCTTTGCATTTCTTTTACTACTGTGAGTTACTATAACCTCGGAAACCAGAGAATATTTACATCTTGGTCTTACCTTCAACAAGTAACAACTATATATGTGATGATATATTTCACTAGCAAATATCATACAAAAAAAAAAAAACAGCTTGCTCAAAATTCTAGCATGTTTTATTTTTCTCCTCCACTACTAGTTTCTTACTTCAACAGGTGGTTAAAACTTTCTCAAAACTTGCATGAAGTTCCCAGCCGCTGCCTCTGCCCAATCGTCGTGCATCTCCGCTTGGCCAAGGCAGGGTGAAGAAGCTCCTTAAAGTTTTCAAGAAACAGTTTCCATTCTTCTTCGCTCATATCAGTGAGCTTCACAAAGCTTGTGGTTGTCGATAACATCTCATGTGCGCTTCTTGTGCTCCCGGATATGGAACCCATCTGATATTTGCCTTCTGGTTTTCCATTTTGGTAATTTTGGCTTCTCTCATGGGAGTTTGCTTTGTTTAGAGACTGGGACAGCTCGGATGCAGTTTGAAGGCAGTCGCCATGTGGCTCTATATTCCCCTCAGCTTCATCCTCCGCAAAACTCTCTAGTTCAGATGTCAGGGTTTGACCATAATTAAGTGACCCTTGGTTTAAGAAATCTCTAGACATCTTTGATGCCAGGTCAAACTCTGCATCCTCACAATCGATATCAAACTGAATGTCATCTTCTCCACTCTCAGCATCAAAGCATGTAATTTCCCTCTCTGTTACATTCCTCTTAGCCTCGAGGCATACAACCTCAAGCTCACTTGGCTTCTCATCTACACTAAGAAATTCTCTTGTCATCATCTCACCAATTTCAGCAAGACATAATCCAAAAGCAGCTGCATCCTGGAGGAATATTGTGCTGAGTACCAAAACTCGCAGGCATGCCTCCCGAATCATGGGCAGCTCTTTCCGCAGCATCTCAGAATCATGAGCTGGATCAAGATTTCTAATATACGCAAGCTCATCCTCGGAGAAGGGAATTGAAGCCTGAGGCCAATGGATCCACTCAAAGTACGGGTCTTCCAAGCTCTCTGGCAAGCAAAGACCATGATCAATTGGGATAAGATCCACCTGACCAAACCTCCCAACCCCATCAAGTTTCCTCACCAAAAGGTTTCCTGCATGCCTATCAGTGTTGAAAATCCTAATATCCAATATCCCTATTCTATGTATAGCCGTAACAGGAAAGCTTGAGGTTCCATGGTCACTAGCATCAAAGTCATGGAGAATGAACTGCTGCAGAGATGCAATCTTGCTAACCTTCTGGCCATTCTGAACCTTTTTTCCAATCATACCATCATTGAGATTAAAGATGGAATGCCTAACCTTCACAAGAACAGTTGGGGGCACATTAGCAAAGTGATCATAGTCTAGAAGGTAGGCAGCTACTTCCCGGAATCCTGTTTCCCCAACTCTCACAGAACGTTTCAGGCCTGGCTGCCCAAGAGCTTTCCCTACAAAGCCTTTTGGATTGTTTGGTGCAAAAGGTTCCTCATCAGTCGGTTTCACAATAGCAACATTCTCACCTTCATTGTTTCTGAAGTAGTATGCACCTCCAAGCCCACCATGGATTGGGATGGGTTCAACCCCATTCTCGATGCCCTTCACAATTTCCTTAACAATTTCATTCATTCTAGAGTAGGAACTCAAGTGCCCCAATATCTCAATTGGTCCACTCTGATCCCTCTGCTGGTTTCCCCTAGGTGAAAGACATGGAGTTGATGAGCTCTTAGGCATGGAATTCCTAGTTAGAAGAAGAGCAGAATCCTTTCGAATAGCACTAAGATCACTGTTTACTGTAAGATCCCTGAATGTCAAGGAGCTCTCATCAGTAGGGACATTGAGGGCAAGTTGTAACCTTCTTTCCACAGTGTGGGCATTGTCATTCTTACCCAACTCCATCCCCATGACACAGCCTGTCTCAGTCTGTACAAACACTCGCCTTCTCCCAGCAGATTTTGAACCCAAACTCCCATTGTACTCACCACTGTGTGGACCATTAAAAACTGCAACAACCATCCGAGTTTGAACAGGGCTCCTAAATTTATGTGACATGGGTACAGTATAAATTCTTCCAGTCCCTCAAACAGGTTCCAGTACGACACCAATTGAATGAGAGATATCCACAAGCCAATCAACCATCAACAGAATCACAGTGCATAATCATCCCCTCGATCATTCACATCCGAAACAAGAATGAAATGTAACAAATAGCTACATTGGAGTATTCATGGATACTACTGCATAACTAGTAGAATCAAAATCAGCAAAAATTAAACACAGAATTTTCAAAGTGCATTTGAAACAACCCAAATTCAGATATATTCAGATCAGACAAAAAAATCCATAAGCACTAAAGAAGATCCAACGTAGACTAGCTTAAGAAAAACAGAAATAAATGATGAGTAAAGACAGACTTTAGCAATACTTGTAAAAAAAAACATATGATCATGGTTGGTCTCGGTAATAACCCCAATTCCTTCCAATAATACAAGCAAGCCCTTACAAAAACTTATTGATCAAGTTATCAGCACTTTTTTTTAACAATTTATCCATCTTTACTTTCTTTCCTTGTTAGTAAGCATATTTTACTCATATACGCGCGTAAGTATGTGCTGATAAATAACAATATATATACACATTTTTGCTAATTTATTTTAAAAATAAACAATTTTTTTAATACTACCCATATTCGCAAACTTGCCTCGTCTTCTACAAGACTGCGTCTGATTGATGAGAAAGCTAAGAGAAAATATAAATGGAAATTAAAAAAAAAATCAAGCAGTTTATACAGTCGATAAGAGATCATAGAGCCTTCACTGAATTGCTCATCTCATCTCATTTTGACATTAAGGGTCTGTTTGGTTGGGGGTTTTTGGAGGGGAGGGGAGGGGAGAGATTATTTTAAATTATGATTTTTTGGAGGGGAGGGGAACAAAATCCCTCATAAGCCAATTTTTGCTCCCCTCCAAAAGTGAGGGGTTTTGGAGGAGAGAGAAAGTGAGCAATTAAATATTAATACATTGACTAAATTATCCCTATTTATACATTAAAATCCAAAATTATCTTAATTACAAATCTCTCTTATATTTGCTTCACCATTCAATTCTTTTTATTCTTTTATCTTATATTTATTTTAATTTTATTTTTAATAACACGTATTATGTATAACTTTTAATTTTAATTTTATTATTTGTTTAATTCAAAGATAAGCTAAGCTTATATTATTTTAATTTTATTTATAA
>SKCR01026803.1:0-62832 GCA_019454045.1 Zanthoxylum bungeanum | reverse complement strand
GACATTGACAAGTCTATCAAAGTCATGCATGCATTTTTAATTACATGGTTCGTCGGGCCTCGCTGAACTTACCTCGATTGGTTGTAGTTATTTTGTTTGTTGATTGATATTTGATAGCATTTTGGTCCACCTGAGATGTTTTGGGATAATTGGTTAACTTGAGCGGTATTTTGATCCACCAGGGAGTTCTTCTATTGGGATGATGGTATTTTGGTCCATTTGAGATGTTCTTGATCCATTTTTTGATATGCTTGGGAGTTCTTAACTCAGATTACGACATTTTGATCCACCTGAGATATTCTGAAGGAACTTATTATCTCGAGCGACTTTTTGATCTGTTTAGGAGTTTTTATGCGGTTGATGGCATTTTGGTCCATTTGACGGCCTTTTGTTCTATGTATTCTCGATATTTTGATCCGTTCTGATGATATTTTGTTCCATCTGCTTCTAGCATCTAGATTCGTGGGATGGACTTTTGTTCCATCCACTTCTTGGCTTTTTTTTTATCCTTCTAATGAGCTTTTCTTCCATCTTCTTATGGCTTTTTGATATGTGTGATGGTCTTCTGTTCCGTCCGCTTCTTGGATTTTTTTGTATCCTTTTGATGGGCTATTCTTCCATCTGCTTATGGCTTTTTGATCCGTGTGATGGCATTTTCTTCCATCTGATTCTTGGCATTTTGATTCATTTAATGGGCTTTTCTTCCATCTGCTTCTTGGCATTTTAATCCATGTGATGGGCTTTTCTTCCATCTGATTCTTGGCATTTTGATCCGTGTGACGGCATTTTGATCCGTTTGATGGGCTTTTCTTTCATATACTTCATGGCTTGATTCGTTTGATGGGCTTTTATTTCATCTGATTCTTGGCATTTTGATTATTCTGATGGGCTTTTCTTCATTTGCTTCTTGGCTTTTTGATTTTTCTGATAGGTTTTTCTTCCATCTACCTTATCTTTATTGATGGACCCTCAAGTCCCTCGATGCCTTGATCGGTTATGAGATGCTTCAATCTCTATTGTGAAGCTTCGTTCCTGGAGCTGCCTAATGTCTGAACTTATTCTATATTGTAGGTATTTCAAAATCTATTTGTGCAGCCCTAGCCACCATATCCAGGCGTTCTTCGCCCCCAACATCCTTTCCTTATGGGGTTTTTCCTCTATGTCTCTTTTAGGAGGGCTTCGCTCCTTTTTAGGCGGGTTTTGACCTATGTCTTGACTTTCTGACTGTTGGGTGCTCCGTGTCTTGAGGCTTCAATTGAGTGCCCTGAATCTGGCTCCATCCCTTAGAGGTTTGTTTTGTTCAAATTTCCTGTAAATAGAATGTTAGATGTATGTATGCATGTGTGAAGATGATCTTTTATGCCTGTTCTTCGGCTAGCATGAGTCGTGATGCTTCTTCTGTTGAGATTTCATCTGATCTTGTCCCATTTTTGTCCAGGCTATTTCCTGGGGTCATTGGTTTTGCATTCGAAATTTCTTTTATCATGCAATGACTCTTCGTATGTTCTCAAAAAATTTCATTTGAAATCCAGTCTCTCTTCAAAGCATGAGCATTATCTAAATTCAGAATTTAATTTCAACAACGGTTTCACCTTTCAAATGCTTCAAAAAAAATTTCTTTTGAAATCTAGTCTCTCTTCGTATGTGATTCCTTTACCAAGAATTACGTGCAACCCGGATTGGTTTATACTAGCACTAAGTGTAGATTAGTAATATTAATTTAGTTCATCTTATCTTTTCATCTGCTAAGGTAATCTAACACCTAGTTAAAGATCAATAAAATTTCTTTAAGATGTATTTTTTGGAGGGCTTTTCCTCATCCCTAGCTTCCTTAAGTCGTCAAATTGCCTTTTGACGTAAAGACTCCACATTTGTGATGCGAGCCTCTAGTTACTCAGTAATTTCACCAACTCAAGTTGCTTTGTATACTCAATATTTGGGTTATCGTTTGACGCAAAAGTGCTTGTGCGGTTCATGGTAATCCTGGTTACTAAACAACTCGAATAGTGAAGTAGGTTTTTGTAGGATCCATCAATTTTCTTTCTTTTCTTTTTTCTTTTTTTCTTTTTCAATTTAATTTTTTTTATTTGTTTCTCCTTTTCTTTTTTTTGTTTTATTTTTTGCGTATTCTCCTTAATTTAGTGTATTCTTAGCCTCGTCTATAGGAAATAGTCAAATAAATATCATGTGTCTTGACCATCTCTACAAGTTAGGCCAACATAAATTTTTCTAAGTGCGCTTTGATTTCTAAGTTCAAGTTTAGTGCATAATATTTGTAGATAGCATTCTGCTAGTGATTCCAAAGTTAAACCTTCCTTCAAAATTTAGACATGCTCATTTTTGTTAAGAGTTGGAAAATTTTACAAAATCCATTTTATTTCATCATCGAAAAAGTCAATACATGATAAAAGGAAAGTCAAGATGCAAATACGAGTATTTGGAACCCGGTCAATGCATGGTTAAGGCTTTTTCAAGATTTGGAATTCTCCCGGTGTCGATCAAATTCTAGATTTCATGCCTGAGGTAGGCACACTTGTCTGTCTCATACATTGGGAACTAGTTAAAATGGCAGTATAGATTTAGATCAAGCTTGCTTGGCAGCGGGTCAAACATAGGTTTTGGCTCCAGAGTTCAACATGCCTTGTCTAATAATCGTAACTTGAAATACATATCATAATTATAAACTTAAGACTAAAACTTAATTCGTGAATGTAAAACATGTACATGAATCGAAAACATAAATTATATGCACAAATCGTACACATAAATAATGTAATTAAATCATAATCATAGAACATATACACGAGGCCTATATTGAAATCACATGCTTAGGCTTGCTCATAAAACATAATCATAAGACATATACTTAAAACATAGCTTAATTCACTTCATAAAGATCAACTTAAATTTGGAGTGTAATCTATAGACTTATTTCCTTAACATAAACATAATACGTAACAATGATTTGCCATAAATTTAATCATCCACCCACAAGTTTAAATAGTTCCACAAACAAAAACATGCCAATGATAATGCATTTTCCATCTATCAATGCTTAAATATTTGACCACCTTCATTCCTTAATCTATTTAGTCTCAAGTCAATGCCATAAAAATCTACATACCATACATAAGCTCCTCTCCTAGTCCCTTATAAACATTAATCACGGAAAATCAATATTCACGACCATTATACCTTGCCACTACAAAACATAACTCATGCCCAACAAAACATTAGGTGTTCTCAAGATTCTTTCAACACAATAATTAATCAACGCAAAATGCATCATGTACATGTAACATCCCACATGATGCCAGGATGCTACCGGCAGAAGACAGGAAAATCCAACTTCATAAGCCTCTAATGCTACTAAAATTTTGACATGACCTTTGCTAAAAATCATGCAACCTGGATCAAAGTCCAGTACCTTGAGCTGTCCATATATTAAATTCAAAGCAATCAGTCTCAACTCATATTCAAATAGGCCTCCGGCCTGACAAATCTCAACTTAAAAGCAAATAGGCCTACGATCTGCATTAAATAGATAACTACAAATAACTACGTGCTCAACACTATTTAAAATTTTACATATGATACAAATAAACAAAACTAGGGCTGTGCGAGCCCATTACACATCCCGAAATAATACAACGACTCAATACCAACTTGACTGTATCGGGGTGATCTGTTATCTTCAAGACGTCTATAGAAATCTTCTTACTCTTTAAGTCCAATTTGAACCTGCAAAACTAGCAAACTATTGAGGCGTGAGCTATAAACCTCATTAAGTAACTCACGTCTTATGTAGATATATCAAGTAACTATAAAAAACATAAATAGTAATTAGATATAGGTAAATATACATAAATTTAAAAATCTTATCTCTGTTTGATGGTCGTTTACGCATATTATACATTGATAACTCACTCATTGTACTGAATGCAATGTTGTGGTAAACTTACCTCTCGATTCCACACTATACTACGTATCTACGGATTTTTAGTATCTCTTCTACACAATTTGGAAGTTCTCAAGCACATACATACTATCGGTTCCGTACTGTAGCTATACTTTACATACTATCGACATTAAATTTTCCTAAACTGGAATTAACTTATTACCTACCAAACCACCCAAACATGTGGTAGTTTAGTCAGTTTAAATTATGGTTGGTTACTTCATATGGAGTATGTGAGCTAAAACGTAAGAATTATCTAACTATGAGCTGTAAAACTTTTACTGAAACACTGAGCTGAAACCTCAGACCTCTATACAATATAAAATACTGACGCTTGATTCTATCCATTGGAATCCTCACAAAATGCATTATAAATGTTGTAAACACCCAACACTCAACCCTTACATTAATATCATAAATCGACCATGCATCTCAACATAAAATTTATACATGGTACATATAACATACTACGATATTACTCATCAAATCAGAACTAGATATAATTGAACTTCCATATCAAAGAAAATATCTCCACCAGATAGGAAAATAAACCGTGCAGGGTCCAAACTCTGGAACAACATTAGGATAGAGTAACAACTACATCTGGCCCCGTGGGGCAAGCTATATACAAAAGCTAGAATTTCTATATCTGAAAATCGTAAAACTTAATACGAACTCTGAAAAATATGTAGATTTGTAAAACAAGAAATCCCATATGTTGGAAAATATCAAAGCCATTTGGGAGTAAAACCGAATTCAAAATATGTGATGGTATACAAGATCAAGTAGTGTCAAAATCCTATACATGAAATTCCAATTTGGTAATCTGTTGGAAATCAATTCTTTTATATAAAAAAAAAAAATTTGCAAAAGGATTATCATGAAGATTTCCATATAACTAATAAAATCAATTCCAAATCAACAGATTTCATATCTAGTGAAATAAAATCTCACGTACTCTATAAAACTGTAAAACTCTTGTGTAAACTTTTGAATCTCTATAGTTAGAAATCACATAAAACCTTCTAAAAATTCTTTTATATGAAAACTTTAAAAGGCACTATAATAACTTGGTGATTAGGGGAGTTACGTATCGCTGTCCTCCTAGACATTTTTCTGAAATCCTCTCTAAAATCTTATATTTAGGGGCGTTACGTATCGTTGTCCCTCTAAACACCTACTAGTGCCACGGGGCGTTACGTATCGTCGCCCCCTACGATACTAAGACTGAGATCTATGGGTGTTATAAATCGATATCCCCTAGTCCCGAATCTGGATCTGAATGGGAGTCTAGGGGCATTATGTTTCACCATCCCCCTAGCCCCGAATCAGTATCTATCCATGTCATTGTAACTAGTATCCAGAGGCATTACGTATCGTCATCCTCTGGTCTTGGATCTATATCTGAATCTTCTGTAAAATCATATGTTTAGGGACGTTACGTATCGTCGTCTCATTAAACACCTAACTAGTGCCATGAGGCATTACGTATCGCCATCCCCCATGACACTAAGGCTGAGATCTAGGGGCATTACGTATCGACGTCCCTCTAGTCCTGAAACTGGATCTGTCCATGTCACTGTAACTAGGATCCAAAGGCGTTACGTATCACCATCCCTATGGTCATGGATCTGTATTTGTCCATGTGTACTGCGGCTCTCTCTGGGTATGCAAAATATATATGCACCATCATATCAACCATATGAACATGTAAGTCATGCGATGCAATGCAATGCAATGTCATTATCCATATACATATCAGCACAGTCAATCACGAGCTGGTGACATCTCAGTCATCCCATACATATAAAGTGGGCTCGTTCCCTATTTCAACAAACACATCCATATGAAAAATGCACACATGAGTCATCAAACATATAAGCACAATCCATACAACTGGACCCACACTCAGATCAAAACTATTTCAGCCCAAAAACTAAGATGTAGGCTGGAAAACTTCATTAAAACTCTTTGACATCTCGAGTACTGAAACATGTTTTACTTGAAGATATACTTATCTTTGAAAATAAAACGACAAGTTATACTAAACTTTTCATGTTGGAACTAGCTTATTAAAACTTAAACATAACAATATATCAAACAGAAACAATCAAACGTAATATCATCACCAAACAATTATCAGACGCATCATTGGGAACCATATCTTGGGTGTGGAGTTTGACTGCATAATTTATTGGCTATACTCCTTAAAAATCTAATTACAGAAACATCAACTATGTCTATTTCTAATCCTCAATATCGGAATACGCATCAATGTGACATCAAAGACTCACACTAATGCTGGTACATCTATAACTGGAAGTCAAATGTCAATTTCGTATATGTTCTTCTTATAGCTTGCTATCTAGAAACTCGGCACTATGCATACTTTCAGAAAATTTGTTTCTATACGTGCTCTTTATGAATCTCACTGACCGTATCTCTCGAAACTCTCATTTCATGCTTTCTAAAACTCTATAACCACTGTTACATATTTTTATGAGCCTGCAATCTATACACATATCTATATACATATCTAAACACACAATCAACTATCGTACCTTGTCTACCTAAGACGAGTTTACAATGAGGTACTTACCCGGGGTCCATGCTATCATTTCTTTCTTTTTTTTATCTGTAACACGAAATACAGACGGTTAGGGTCGTTAATCACAGAAAACTAATTAATAGCATAAACTCCCCAACTTTTCGGGAAAATCCAATTCATTTCTAGTGATTTCAGTTTCATTTCTCATAATACATCCAATAAAACATATTCGTAGCATTAGATTCCATTTCCGGCCAAAATACTGAAAACCTTCCAAAAAGTCTGAAAACATTATTAACAAATCTGGATCTTTTCAGATCATTCCTGTTCCACTTGGAACACATTTAATACTCATATTACATCATTATACATTGTTCTATGTCAATCAAGTAGCTCAAATATGCAAATTACGTGTTTCCGAAAAATCTTCTGAAAAGTTTCCGAAAACGATGCGAAAGGATCCTAAGCCCTCTGAACCTCTCTGGAATTACTCAAATAATATCTTATTATCATAATTAATCTATATCCTTAATTACGGTCATCAAAGCACATATACATGTGAAACCTGATTTTACCGGATACTCACTTTACTTATCGGATCGATCAAATTAGCTCCGATTTCTCTCGGATTCTACCATATACACATATTTAATATAATAATGGTCAAAAAATTCAATTTATATCATAATGCTACTCTACTAAGCTACTGGATACATCCGAACATTTGACGATAACTTGAAATTAGCGGATTTTTACCGGGAGGTCTTAGCGAGATTTCGAGGGTATATACGGACTCCAAACGATCCCACGAATGTGTTGGAATCGACAAAAATTATCGGAGCTATTTTTCATTCATGGGTCACTATTCACTACCGCCTTCTTCCTCGTTTTACATGCAACCGCGCATGAAATGGAAAATCTATCACCGCCAACTTATAGCACTCTCCGAGAGCTTTGAATTAGCAGGGGGCTCGGGCTGTAAAATGAAGCGATGAGTCAGGATCGAAAAGTTGAAGCCATGTGTATAACAGCCTCTTTCTCACCCTTCGCCGGCGTTTTAGGTCTGCCGCCGGCCACCACAAGACGGAGGGGTGGCCGGCGCACCCTCCCGTGCCAACACGTTAGTCAAAGATGGCCAGCTGGTCGGCGACGTGACCAACTAGTCACGCACGAATTGGAGATGGGGGTCAAATTGGGCTTTATGGAAAACTTTGACATTTTCGTGATTTCTGGAAAATTTGAGGTATTTATTGAAAACTTTCTGAAAATTATATTCCAGTCCCCACGCATTACAAACTTGCCCTATCCTTGATGTCTTTCGGAAAATCATAATTTTGAGGTCCTTCTGCTATAAATTTCGAAAAATATTCAACACAAAAAATTGTTCCTCTCGGAAAAACAGGTTTGATAGTTTTAGAATCACCTCGATCTGAGTTTGTTTGCTCTTTTTATAACCAAAATAATAAACTTTCTCCGTATAAAATAATATACGCAAATCGCTTAAGCAGTTCTTTCATATCACGCAATTTCCAATGCATCAAATTTCTATTTTGAAATATTTTGAGCTATATTTCAACACTTAAGCTCTTATTCTCTGATATAGTATAATTCTGAGATTCGATCTGCAATACAAAATCTTTCCAAAAGAGTTTCTGAATTTCTGAATATTACAATACATGATTTATATCATTAACGACCATAAAAAAGAAAAAAAAATCATACTCCTAAATCCCTTAAAGATTCGACCATGATAACCATTTCTCCTATTTGAAGAATTTTCAAGCATCCTAAAGTCTAAACGTCATTATTTACATCCATTCTCAAAGTTAAAAAAAATCCAACACTAAAACTTCCACCCATCTATCATTTCGTCCAAGCTCAAGAATTTTCAAGTTTTACCAATAATTCTTACATAATACATGGTAATAAACTACCTAATGTATAAATAAACACTCAATTCATCTTATGACATGCAAATCTTGCCATCCCAAACCCTACCATTCAATAATTTCGAAATAGGTACCTAGGTTCAAGCATGAAATTCTCAAAAATAAAGAAAATGACTTAGATGTTTGCTTTAAAATGATAGCTCTAATTTTTGTATAATCTTGGCGTGAAAGAAGATGGAACAAAAATTTTTATTCCTTTAAGTTTTCAAGAGAAGAAACGTAAACAATGTGTGTTGAGGAAAGAGAGAAGATGAGTAGTAGTGTTTATATAGCCAATGGGTAATTTTTTGAAATAAAATAATAGTAAATATCAAGCACATGTTTAAAATTCTAGGAGATTCAAGAAATTTCACTGTATAGTCTATAAAATACACATTTTTGAACTTTTTCTGGTCGAAATAAAGGAAAATATTCAGCAAGAAATATTTAGATCTTGATTTAAGCTTTCCGACCATATAAGAATCACCAAAAATGATATCGGTAGCTCAAGTTATGGTAAAAATACAAAACATTATCTGGTACGTGATAAAAAATAATCGTGTACCGGAACTGCAAATAATTCGTTAAATTTTAGAAAAATAATTTTCATGAATACTAATGCGTTTATACATAATTTTATGATATTTAATATGTCTCATAGGCTAAAAAAAATTACCAGGGTCGCACCGGGGTGACATAGGTTTTATAGATAATTGTATAAACTAAAGTAACAACAAATTACAGAAAGCAACATTTGTGGCCTGATATACCTATCAATGGCCGAGTGCATTTTGATGCTGAATTCCAAGAAAGGCAATTTACCTTATCGATATGGAATTCATTTGTCGAAAGAACAGTCTCCTAAGGCACCTCAAGGAGTTGAGGAAATGAGACATATCTCATATGCCTTAGTAGTTGGTAGTCTCATGTATGTTATGTTATGCACGAGATCGAACATCTACTTTGCAGCGGGAGTAGTCCGTATGTTTCAGTCTAACCTAGGTGAAGGAGCGTAAAATAATTGGGTGGCTGTGAAACATATTCTCAAGTATCTCAAGAGAATGAGAAATTATATGCTTGTATATTATGGTGAAGATATGATCCTCAAGGGATATACAGACTTTGATTTTTAGACAGATATCAATTCTAGGAAATCAACATCTGGATCAGTGTTTACCCTATGTGGTGGGGCCATTGTGTGAAGGAGCATAAAATAATCTTGTATTGCTGACTCAACTATGGAGGCTGAGTATGTAGCAGCTTGTGAAGCAGCTAAGGAAGTAGTTTGGCTCCGGAAGTTCTTGGGAGATCTAGAAGTTGTTCCAGATATGGATAAACCACTCACACTTTATTGCGATAATAGTGGTGTAGTGGCGAATTCCAAATAACCAAGAAGCCACAATAGGGGAAAGCATATAAAGAGAAATATCATCTCATCAGGGAGATAGTGCAGAGATGAGACATTTTTTCACGAAGATTGCATTTGCAGAGAAACTGGTTGATACGTTTACAAAGACCTTGTCGGCTAAAGTGTTTGAAAGTCACCTAGATGGTATAAGATTACGTTGCATGTTCCATTTTTTCTCGTGCAAGTGGGAGATTGTTGGGATATATGCCCTAGAGCTTCATGTAATATAAACGGAATTATATGTTATGAACTAATAAGATGCATTATTCATTTATCAAAGTGTTTATTTAATATCATATATTGTAAATTATCTTATTTACCCATGATTACTCATGTGCCTTCAAACTTAGTGTATGAGTGTCATACATAATAGGATTTAAGTCTGAAGTTAATCTAAAATAGTCCATAGACAGCAAACAAAGTGGGTACTTTATTTTCGGTTTATTTATAGCTGTGGTCCATTCTATAATTGTATGGCGACCTTGATCTAGGATCGTCCATGTGGTGACATGAGAATGAAGGCACCTTATATGATGTGATCATATAAGACCGGACCTAGATAGAAATGAGTTTCTTATAATTTCTGTTAAATAAAGAAATTAATTTCAATCTACTAGTTGGTCATAAATAGATTGATCTGAATCTTGAGTGTACTGCAAACTCCTGCATGATAGGCTATGTCCTTTGATTTATAAATGTAAGGTTAGTGTAGCAATCCCGACCAATAGCTACGTATTTTGGGGACATGGTTTTGTGTGTAGATTGTGACGTTTTACATAGATTTGAAGTTCACTCCTTCTTGCGAGAATTAGATGAGTATCTTCCTTAAGGGTCGATTCGGTACTTGAACGATTAGAGCGCTCAAGTCTTTCTATTACGAATAGAAAGATTAACATTCATAATGGTTATGAATAAATCGTTAATTAGATAATCAATGGTACTTATGGTAAAAAAAATGGGGATATAATAGACATTATGACCCGGCTCTAATTATGAGATACTCTTGAAGGGCCAATCCGTATGTAATGACTATATTGATGGACACCGACGTAGTTCGGCTTATATTATCCTTCTACGATAACGAAAGTGCATCTTCGGGTTTTTATTGGAATAACTCGAAGTTAATAATTCGGAATATTAAATTAAGAGTTTAATTAATATTCCGGGATTATTAGAGCTCAAAGCCATAGGTCCATTTGGTCCCCGTGCTAGCTCGATATACTGTACCAGATTAAAAATAATTGGATAGTCCAATTATATACTCACATATGTGTGTATATATATATATATATATATATATATATATATATATATATATTTATTATTAATATGATTAGTAATATTATTTTGTCACACTTGAAAATATATGTTAATTTTATTATATAGTTTTATAATAAATAATTATATGATAATTATTTATTATAAGTTATTAAATTATATTGTATGATTTAATAAAGGCTTAAATTATGTATTTCCAAAAATAGGTTTTTGGAAAACCTTTGGTTGGAATGCAAGTTTCACCTTTTAAAAGGGTAATAACTTATTTTATTTTGTAACATTCCATTGTCATGATGATGACATTAACTAAAAGGATTTGATGTTATAAAATTTTTAAAAATTGCTAGGGCTGGCCGAAACTTGTGTAATAGGGAGGTGAAGGGTTTTATTTTATTTGGTAAAATAAAACCCTAAGTATAAAAGGATAAGTTTTATTCCTTTTTAACCCAATTCACATTTTCCAAACCCTAGCCACCCTAGTTCATCTTTTCTCTCAAGAGTTGAAAGAAAAGAGGAAGTGAAAAACAAAACCAAAATTATTTTGTGATAATTGTTTGATCTCTAAAGTGTATAGAGGTTAATGTGTGAGTATAGCCCACACTAGTTTCTGTTAGGTTACGAGACATAGAACGAAATGCCATTTGGTGTCGAACGAAAAATAACCATCTTCTCTTTTTCTTTACTACCTCACGACAATGAGTAGATTTTACTCATTGTGGCCATTTTTTTGTTGAGTTTTTGAGTTCGGTTTGATATGGTTTTAATCCATATAAATTGGAAAACATTAAGACATGTTTTAAGACTATTGCGAGGGCTATTTTGATTGAAAATCAAACCTGAAACATTACTGGAATATGTACATGTAACAACCTAATTTTCGTGGTATAATTACAAAATTTATTTGTGTGTTGTGTGATATCTTTAAGCATTCAAACGTGCATCATTAGCATGTTATTACTTATATAAATTATTTTAGAAACATGAAGTGAAAATTTTCCAATTTCATTGTGAATTTAAATTTTAAAGCGATACGCAAAGTCTTCGATATTTCAGCCATAACGTTTTCATACGATGTCATCAGAAATCTTAGACCCATACCTACAACTTCTGTGTTGATCATATTCCCAAATACAGAACATAATCAAGCCAAAATTTCATGTTTCTCTCAGATGAACAGTGAAAAATGGATCTGCCCTTAGGTTGTGACACATGGCTCAACCAAACCCACTCTTTTAATAAAAAAAAATATGCCCCGTGTATAAAACCCTTCACTATTCATCTCATCTCTCTCTTGATGAGGTCCAGGATGCAGCCCATGATGGAGGATGGACCACCACAGTGCAAGTTCCGGAAGGTCCAATCACGAGGTCTCGAGCTAAGAAGATCCAGGAAGCTATGCATGGATTCATACAGAAGATTATATCTGACTATTCCCGCACTTCTACTTCATTGAGTATGGGCTTGAAGCTGGACGAACCCAACATGGTGAATCTTATTCAGGTCGTGGAGTAACGAGCTACTTAGGCCTATTTTATTATAGTTATTTGACATTTGTTATTTATTTATTTAGGGCTTGACATTTGTTTTATTTCGTCGTGTTTTCTTTAGATTATTATTTTATGTTTGGGAATTAGGTTAAGCGTGCAAGGGTTTGCACGTGGGGATAGCTTAGTTTAGTTTTAGGATACGCGCCTGTTGGCGTGTGGGTAGTTTCGTCTTTTATCCTTGTGGGTTAGAGTTTTGGTTGCAGCCTCCTTATAAAAGGCTAACTTTTTGGTTATGTTGGACAACTCTCTTTCAATAAAATTTTATATCAATTTTCGTGAGCATTGAGAAACCCTCAATTTATTCTCACTGGTTTTGGCTTATCAAAGGTCTGCTATGTGCCCTTATTCGTACTCTAGGTTTCTGTTGCTTGTTCTTCAGAGGTTTAGAGTTTCTTTTATCCGAACTGTCTTGGCTTTCTTAGGAATGATTTCAGTCTTGTGTGAGTTTGTCTGGCTCTGCTCCAGACAGGTTCTCATCAGTTAAAGGTCAAAAAACGTGAGACAAGATTCAAGAAAACTCTCCAATCTTCTTCATTCTCATGCCAGCTTTTGATGAAATGGTGATGAGTTCTCAAACTTTCTCTTGGTCAAGTAAGCTTCATTTTCTTCTTTCTTCTTCTTATTTTTAAAAATAAGCATGAATTTTCACTTGTATTTTCGCACTTAGGAACCCTACGAATTGGGGTTTTATTCTTTGAGAAGATTGAGCAAAATTTAAGCATCAATACATGTTTATGATGTTGTTTAAAATAGATTATGCTTAAGTTTTTGTTGAAATAATTTCAAGGTGCAAAAGAGGGCATGAATGTAGAATTTCTTAGCATGTTGGGGGGAGTTGTTTTTGTTGTTTTGATGACAAACTGTTGTGGTTCAAGCACTAGAAGATGTTATAACACGAATTCAATTTGTTTTGAGTTGAAACTCAAAGATTGTAATAATAAGGTCTTTTGGCCCAATTATGATTGAATATTAGGGATCTATTTTATTTATTATTGCATGATGAAAATGATAATAATTTAGGTGTTAGATAATGTTCGGCTTAAGTTTATGGTTATGTAAAATGAAAACTCCTAGTTGTTTATTTTAATCCCTTAACCGAATTTAAGCTATAGTTTTGAAAATTATAATTTTGTTTTGATAATGAGAAAAGATAATTCTTTTTAGCTTAATAAGATATCTTGCTATGAGTAGTAATGGATATGTGAAGGAACCAACAAGGTTCTCAATGTAATGTGTTTGCAAAAAATAAAAGGATGGTTAGGGGTTGCTTTGTTGTCTTTGATAATGAATTGTTGATGATGCATGTATGTGAATGAAATTGTAACATGTGGTGTGTTGAATGGTGATAGAAGTTTCAAAATTTTTTTCCCTATTATTTGAATCTATATATGTCAATACGAGTGGAGTTTTGTTGCTTGTAATGATAATTGATGATTAAGTTCAAATGATGACTAGCATGTGTGGTGTGGAATTATGTTTGTGTATTTTATTGATGATTGGTTGTGAACCATGACTTGTGAGGTGTATTTGCATGAGTTGAAGTTAGATATAATGAAAAGTTCTAAGTTGCGAGTGTAGTGCTTTGGACAGAGGTGTAGGCTAAGTAAAGGCTTTTATGTTTGGTTGTTTAAGTATGTATGTGTGTTGAAATGATGAGCATGGAGATGAGTTATAGTGATTTACTTAATAATTATATGTAAGCAAACTTGAAGAAATAAGTCTGATATGCATGTGTGTGATGTAGTATAAACATTTATGGTATGGAAAATATGTAGTGATAGTAAGTATTATGTTTGAAGTATGAAAGTGTACTTGTGATAATGTTAAAATATAAGTTAGTAATGGCTTGATTAGAAAGCTTTAAGGTTTTATCATGGATGTATTGGTCAAATTATTTTAGATTATATTAAAGATGGATGTTAAGTTTGTCTAAATATAAATCATATAATTGTATGATGATAAGCATAAAAGTGATAAGTTGTAAGGATAATAGACATGTAAGATTGATAATATTGGGTTAGGCCAGATTTAGGCATTCGTAGACACCTAGCTTTGGGCATTTTTATTGGCTATTTCGTCTATGCCAAATGTCCCATCAGCATTAGCATAAGCATGTCATGTGTATTCCAAAAGTGAAGCTTAAAGTCCATTATATGAAATTCTGGTTGAATGAGTACGTGTGATGCATTTTACTCTTAACGATTTGACATGTTCGTAATGTAGAGAATTTGGAAGCTTGCATAAGTTATGTATTTTGGATTATGTGTAGTTTGAAGTTTTAATGTTCGAGGTGGTATACGTGTAAGTTGTTTTTGATTCACTTCATATACGTCTCATAAACCAATGTTTCCTGAAGTAAAAAGAACATTATGAGTTAAAGGTGTTCTAATAAATAACTGTATATATGTATATATGTTCATAAATATTGTATTTAAAGTTTGAATCTTGTTTTTTTGTAGTGAGTGTGGTTACTTACTGAGTTTTTATAACTTACACCAAATCAGTTTGCTAGTTTTGCAGGTTGGCTACCAGATGGGTCAACCACTTCAGCTTTGAAAGCCATGCTCGGAAAGCGGATCACCCAAGTTGCAGTCACTCTCGCAAGTGTCCCGGATAATGTCTTAGAGGTTTAGGATTTATGGTTGTTATGTTATTTTTCGTGCTGAGCATGCCATTTTGTATTTATTAAGTAAAAGTTTTGATTACTTATAATGTTGTTGGCACAGAGCCCTTAAGTGTTGATTGATGTTGTGGGCATGGAGCCCTTAAGTGTTGATTTCGAGCTTGATGTGTTTTAGTGTGGACCTGAGGTCCTTTTTGTATGTTGGATGTCTTCGTTAGATTTGTTTTGATGCTGGATTGTGGTCCAGGTTGTCCAGTTTTAGGATACATCATGCCCGTTTTTCTATAAATTTAGAGGCTTATGGAGATGGGTTAATCATGTCTCCTGCCGATAGCATCCTGCCTCTAGCGTGGTATTACAGTTGTGGTATCAGAGCAAAGGTTTAGGTGTCAGTGATTGCAGCTTCAGGGTATTCGATTGTCTGAGTAAGTTTTCTATTACGTATAGACCATATAGGTCATATGTTTATAACTTGATTTGATTTCTGATATACGGTATGATGTGCAATGATTCTGATTTGATATGGGTGGTTCAGATTATCGGTACATGTTTGTATGTTATGAATATATGTATGTATATATGTATACTAAGTTAAAAGTATGTCATCTATATATGTATATGTATATGATTGTGATGTGAATTCAATGTGTTTTAGAGGTATAAGTAATTTTATGATATTGATAGTTTGAATTATATACGGATATCATTATTTTATGTTTTGATAACTCGGTATCTGATTTTTGACATAAAAGTATTTTGAAAAAGAAAAAGAATGAGCAGATATAAAGAAAGATTTCAGATATATTGATTTTGATTATAAAAGATAAAGAAAATATTTCTGCATCAACGCTTGATTTACGTTTTCATGTTTTGTGATTTATCGATATGTTTTTGTCGAGGTGCTTGATGATATGTTTCCGTCTCGGCACTCGAAAATGATTTTGATATTTTTAAACCATAAAACTTTATTTCCGTAGAGACACTTGAAAATCTGTTTCTGTCATGGTGCTTGATAGTTTTATGTTTTTGACTCTCCGTCGCGCCTGTATATGTTTCGTTTCGGCTTGACCGAGGCTTTTGTTATGGGGTTCAGACCATCGAAAAATGGTTGGCCCGCTACTCTGTCGACATGGTCTTGCTCGTACACTGTCCGGTCAGTGCGCGCGACTTGAACAGTGGACACTTGATATGTATTTTGAAGGATATACATTTGATTTTAGGTTTTAGGGAAAATAATGATTTCAAAAGAGTTACATTTTGATTATGATATATTTCATATCGTTTATGATATTATATGATATGATATTTTATAGTCACGGTGCTTGTATATGATTTTTATTATTTTATGATTTGATATGATATGTTTTTGTCGTGGCGCTGTATAAGGGTCTGTCCAAATGCAGTAGACCAACCCGCTACCCTCTGTCGATAAGGGTTTGTTTCGTTCATTGTCTAATCTGTGCATGCGATTTGGACACTAGGCACTCATTAGTCTCGTTCAGTTGAGTTTATACTGGACTCTTGATACGAATTTACGATGATGATGGATTTTGAAATTGATTTTTGTTTACAGTAAAAGAGTTTTTCAAATACGTTTTCAAGATGGTTTTGAAAAAGATTGTCTTATATTTTCCATTTTAATGATATCATAAATTGGCGGATTTCAGACTATCAATATCATAAGATCACTATGATTATGTGTCATTTCTGGTTGTGACGATTGATGTATTTGTTGGTATAAAAGTTTACGTTCGGTATAGGAACACTTATGTATGTCTATAGTTTAGTCATGCATATTTTGAGTATTGTAATGGTTATGTTCGTTGTCAGCCATACAATATTGTATGTGCGATTGGATATGTACGTATGTAAACCTTGATGATGATATTCTTTACAGATATGATATGAAATGACATAATGTGAAATGAATGGGTTCCATTTCAGATTATGGACGAAATGGATAGTATGAAATTCGTATTAAGTTTTCATTTTGATACTGTATTTGGTTTTGTGTAAAGAACCTGTGTTATGTTCCTCGTTTCCGATGATGCATGTGATTGATTGTATGGAATTCGTGTTCGGCTTTTTGTTTCTAGGATGGATGAATTTGAAATGATTTGAGCAAGTTACTAAAATGGAGTGTGAGTCGAAATGACAAGTTTGATGTGATACTGGTGTGAAATATTTGAATTGACTTATTTTGCTTTGAAATAGTTGACTTGTATTGATATATGACTTCCAA
The DNA here is from genome assembly GCA_019454045.1 of Zanthoxylum bungeanum. Taxonomy (NCBI): domain Eukaryota; kingdom Viridiplantae; phylum Streptophyta; class Magnoliopsida; order Sapindales; family Rutaceae; genus Zanthoxylum; species Zanthoxylum bungeanum. The sequence goes on along the minus strand of SKCR01026803.1, from coordinate 45,300 downwards.
ATACAGATAAGATTGTCATGTACGTGCGTTCAGTTCCGAATGATTAGACATAAGGACGGGGAAATTTTAAGGACGATATTTTTATAAAGGGTGAAAGTGTAACAGCCCGATTTTCGTGGTATAATTATGAAATTTATTTGTGTATTGTGTGATATCTTTAAGCATTCAAACATGTATCATTAGTATTTTATTACTTATATAAATGTTTTTAGAAACACAAAGTGAAAATTTTTCAGTTTCGTTTTGCATTTAAATTTTATCGCGATCCGGAAAGTCTTCGGTATTTCAACCGTAACGTTTTCATACGATGTCCAATTTCAGTGAACTTTATATCGTCAGAAATCATAGACCAAGACCTACAACTTCGTGGTTGATCATTGTCCCAAATACAGAACCAAATCAAGTCAAAATTTCATGTTTATCTCAGATGAACAGTGAAAAATGGGATTGCCCTTAGGTTGTGACACATGGCTCAATCAAAGACACACTTTTAACTACCAAAAAATCAGCCCCATATATAAAAACCCTTCAATATTCATCTCCTCACTCTCTTGAAGGTAAAAAACGTGAGCTAAGATTCAAGAAAACTCTCTAATCTTCTTCATTCGCATGCCAATTTTTGATGAAATGGTGATGAGTTCTCAAGCTTTCTCTTGGTCAAGTAAGCTTCATTTTCTTCTTTCTTCTTCTTATTTTGAAAAATATGTATGCATTTTCACTTGAATTTTCGTACTTATGAACCCTACGAATTGTGGTTTTGTTATTTGAGAAGGTTGAGCAAAATTTAAGCATCAATACATGTTTATGATATTGTTTAGAGTGGATTATGCTTAAGTTTTGGTTGAAATAATGTCAAGGTGCAAAAGGGGCATGAAGGCCGAATTTATTAGCATGTTGGGGGAGTTGTTTTTGTTGTTTTGATGACAAACTGTTGTGGTTCAAACACTAGAAGATGTTATAACATGATTTCAATTTGTTTTGAGTTGAAAACTCAAAGATTGAAAAATTAAGGCCATTTGGCCGAATTATGATTGAATATTAGGAGGGGCTGTTTTATTTGTTGTTGCATGATGAAAATGATAATAATTTAGGTGTTAGATGATGTTTGGCTTAAATTTACGGTTATGTAAAATGAAAACTCCTAGTTGTTTATTTTAATCCCTTAGCTGAATTTAAGCTATGGTTTTGGAATTTATATTTTTTATTTTAGAAATGATAATGATTTAAGCTTAAAAAGATATCTTGATATGAGTAGTGTTGGATATGTGAAGGAACCACCAAGGTTCTCAATGTAATGTTTTTTTTTTCAAAAATAAAGGGATGGTTAGGGGTTGCTTTGTTGTCTTTGATAATGAATTGTTAATGATGCATGTATGTGAATGAAATTATAGCATGCGGTGTGTTGAATAGTGATGGAAGTTTCAAAAGTTTTTTTTTCCCTTATTAGCTGAATCTATATATGTCAATGAGAGAGGAGTTTTGTTGCTTATAATGATAATTAAGTTCAAATAATGACTAATATGTGTGGTGTGGAATTATGTTTGTGTATTTTATTGATAATTGGTTGTGAACCATGAGTCTTGAGGTGTATTAGTATTAGTTGAAGTTAGATATAAAAAAAGTTCTAAGTTTCGAGTGTAGTGCTTTGGTCGGAGGTGTAGGTTAAGTAAAAGCTTTGATGTTTGTTGTTTAAGTATGTAGGTGTGTCAAAATGATGAGCATAAAGATGAGTTATAGCGATTGCCTTAATAGTTATATGTAAACAACTTGAGGAAATAAGTTCGATATGCATGTGTGTGATGTAGTAAAAACCTTTATGGTATGGAAATTATGTAGTGATGGTAAGTATTACGTTTTGAGTATGAAAGTGTACTTGTGATAATGTTAAAATGAGTTAGTAATGGCTTGATTAGAAGACTTTAAGGTTCTATCATAGATGTCTTGGTATTATTTTGGTTTATATTAAAGTTGGATGTTAAGTTTGTCTAAATATAAATCATATAAGTGCATGATGATAAGCGTAAAAGTGATAAGTTGTAAGGATAATGGACATGTAAGATTGATAATATTAGGTTAGGCCAGATTTGGGCATTCGTAGAAACCTAGCTTTGGGCATTTTTGGCTACGCCAATTGTCCCATCAGTATTAGTATAAACATGTCATGTGTATTCCGAAAGTGAAGCTTAAAATCGATCATATGGAGTTTCTGTTGAATGAGTATGTGTGATGCATTTTACTCTTAACGATTATGACATGTTCGTAATGTAGAGAATTTGGAAGCTTGCATAAGTTATGAACTTTGGATTGTGTGTAATTTGAAGTTTTAATGTTCGAGGAAGTATGTGTGTAAGTTTTTTTGATTCACTTCAGTTACGTCTCATAAACCCATGTTTCCTGAAGTAAAAAGAACAACATAAGTTAAAGGTGTTCTAATAAATAACTGTAAATATGTATATATGTTTATAAGTATTGTATTTAAAGTTTCAATCTTGTTTGTTTGTAGTGAGCGTGGTTACTTACTGAGTTTTTATAACTCACACCAAACCAGTTTGCCAGTTTTGTTGGTTGTCTATTAGATGTGTCAACCACTTCGGCTTTGAGATCCATGCTTGGAAAACAGATTACCCAAGTTGCAGTCACCCTCGCAAATGTCATGGAAAATATCTTAGAGGTTTAGGATTTATGGTTGTTATGCTATTTGTCGTGTTGAGCACGTTGTTTTATGTTTATTAATTAAGAGTTTTGAATTTTTATGATATTGTGGGCACGAAGCCTTTGACTGATGATTGATGTTGTGGGCATGAAGCCCTTAAGTGTTGATTTTGAGCTTGATGTGTTTTGGTGTGGACCTGAGGTCCTTTTTGTATGCTGGATGTCTTCTTTAGATTTCGTTTTGATCCTGGACTGTGATCTAGGTTGTCCAGTTTTAGTATACATTATGCCCGTCTTTCTGTAAATTTGGAGGCTTATAGAGATGGGTTAATCCTCTCTCATGTCGGTACCATCCTGCCTCTAGAGGAGTGTTACAGTGCAAAAGAGCGGCTGATATGGGCAGTGAACTAGACGTTTTTTGGGTCCAAAACAGTTCAGATATGAGCCGCTGTTTGGGGGTTGTTCAGGGTCTGTTCCGGGACTAAAATTTTGTTAAAGAAATCAATAAAATTTCAGTGAAGGAGCTGACTACATTCGGCCAAACAAAGGGAAGGGCAGAAAAAATTTTCAAAGCCGATCCCGGGTGCCTGAGGTGCTTACGTTGCGCTAGGAAACTAGTTCCTATAAGGAAGGCCTCTACCAGTGTCTTCCAGCCATCTTTTATATTCCTTTTCAGGTAATGGTACCATACAACTTGTGCTCATTTGATCAACATGCAAAATATTTTCAAAACTTGCCGTTTAGACAGACCGGTAGCACTTATCATAGACTCGTATTAACGGAGGTGCGTTTTAAGGTCTACATTTCCATCGAACTTGGTCATATCAGACATCTTGAACTTGGCAGGTAATTGTTCTTCAAAGGCCATGGTATCGTAATCCAGCAGATCTTCATGTTTGCTTTTAATTTTCTGTATGACTGGCTCCATTTGCTCTTTTAAGTTTTTCAGTTCGATCTTAGTTTGGGATTTGGCTATTCTATCTGTAGTGTATTCTGTCAGGTCCTCATCATCATCTAAAATGGGGATCTCTTTAACTGTTCTATTTGTAGGCCATTCACGCCTCCTTTCACTGGTTTCAGCCCTTGCTGTCAGAACTGTTGTCATGTTGGCAATAACATTGGCTAAGTTTTTCAGTTTTTCTACCATTTTATTCACGGTTGTTTTGAACTAGTCCATACAGAAACTGTTACTGCTGGCCATTTATGCACTTTATAACTGCTTATTAACTAGTCTGCCTTGTTCCCTAGCCCAATGCACTGCTATTATGGCTGCAACTAGAGGTGTTACTATGGTGCATGAAATGAAAAATATGCTTCCCACATCTGTATATATCCTCATGACCTTATCTCTCACACACACGTGTTAAGTCTCATATTTGCCCTAGGTTTGGATTAACTTATGTAGAAATAAGGGGTACATAAACTCATTCTCTCATATGATAAAGGATAATCCTTGGCTATTTTGGTTCCATTCCATCATTAAAAGACAAAGGCCGATTTACAAAAAATGACTAAGCCTAATTGTTCTTCAAAGGCCATGGCATCGTAGTCCAGCAGATCTTCATGTTTGCTTTTAATTTTCTGTATGACTGGCTCCATTTGCTCTTTTAAGTTTTTCAGTTCGGTCCTAGTTTGGGATTTGGCTATTCTATCTGTAGTGTATTCTGTCAGGTCATCATCATCATCTAAAATGGGGATCTCTTTAACTGTTCTATTTGTAGACCATTCAAGCCTCCTTTCACTGGTTTCAGCCCTTGCTGTCAGAACTGTTGTCATGTTGGCAATAACATTGGCTAAGTTTTTCAGTTTTTCTACCATTTTATTCACGATTGTTTCAAACTAGTCCATACAGGATCTGTTACTGCTGGCCATTTATGCACTTTATAACTGCTTATTAACTAGTTTGCCTTGTTCCCTAACCCAATGCACTGCTATTATGGCTGCAACTAGAGGTGTTACTATGGTGCATGAAATGAAAAATATGCTTCCCACATCTGTATATATCCTCATGACCTTATCTCTCCCACACACGTGTTAAGTCTCATATTTGCCCTAGGTTTGGATTAACTTATGTAGAAATAGGGGGTATAAACTCATTCTCTCATATGATAAAGGATAATCCTTGGCTATTTTGGTTCCATTCCATCATTAAAAGACAAAGGCCGATTTATAAAAAAATGACTAAGCCTAATATAGAGATTGTGACATTATTTAAAAATGATAAATTATGACCTTAATAATCATGGCTATTTTGGATGGGCTTATAAACATTTAAGGATACTCAAATGGGCCAAAACAAGGAGTACATTTCTAGATGAAATCCAGTACAGCTATTTGATGTGTGTTTTGGCATACTTGCATCGAACTAAACATTCTAGGCCAACCAAAGTTTTCATATATGGTGGCCTATGACATTTCAAAGTCCTTCACCTAATATCATGAAATACAAACTTGTCCCAGTTGAAAAGGCCCAACAAGTTTACATCATACAATAAAAAAAATCAACTGACTTCAAATGGTTAGGACCCAATCACAAGGATTAATGAGACATTTCCTAGAGAAAACATCTATAGGCTCATATGTGGACTTATCAAGGGTTTTAGGCTTAGGCTATTATCAGCGAAGGTTTGTTCATAATTTGGTCTCCCCACCCAAGTGTTCAATTGACTAATGAACGCACTTTTTTTATACCCAAGGGTACGTGTCAACAAGTGATGGTTATCATCACATACCAATTTATTGCCTTGAGTGAAAGTGATTTCTCGATATGCAACACCATCATGGTTAAAAATGGTATATAAAATATGAAGTCATGGTTAACCCCGATCTTGCCATATATAATACAAGGTATTTTTTGGGGCCCATTCTCTATCCCCAGTGGAGTCGCCATCTGTAGGAGCAAAGTGGGGTTACCGTTATGTCTATTATATCAGCGATCATGACACTGTTGAGCTTACAGCCCGTAGAGAGTACAGATAGCCCCATGGGGGACTAACCAGAGAAAAAAGAGTCGTCGCCCAATATGAAACACTGGTAATGATTTAATGTTGCACTACAACCCTCGCAAGGTCTGACCTTAAACCCTTTTGAGTTCGAATGATCTCTTACTTATGCCAATATAATATTTAAGTTTTAAGAGATGTATCGCCATATCTTATAATGCAGTAATCATGTAATAATAGTTTATATAACACACAATTGTGTTAGGGATATGCCCTATACCCAACTTGTGGATGGGCTATATGTACATGTATTTGTAATATTTTCATTAATTAATAAAATGACAATCTTTATTATACATGTCTTACATAACTTATATGAATCATCAACACTGTAATAAAGCCATTGGAGTAATAAGACGATGGCTTCCACGCCTTATGAGAATCATTACTCTTAAATGTTCATAGTCATAGTTTTGTGAATAATCTGGGCGTTCACAAAGGAGAGAGACTAGCATGATGATATGATCCGCCCTTAAGTGGGGTAGCCAATCTCATAGGCTATTAGCGGAGATCCGTCCGCTTGGTGTATCACATGGATGCATGAGTTGCTCGTGTCCATCGAACTGATCGCCGGAAGTTTTCATATGGAGTGTTTATCCCATGTGTCTGTGAGAACTTTCATGTATCGATTATATGACCAGTCCTTAGACTTGAGGTCTTTACAATCTTATGTGTGGATCAAATAACTTTGACATTCTCCTTCCCCGGTTCAAAAGATCCGGTCATATGGGTATGATTGGGTCATTTGTTGAAAAACATGAAGTTTGTAAAGATACAACAGAGAATCGCTACCGTATCATATGTAAATCGCATACAGAATGGGTATATATATCTTTCCTTCTCATTTGGGGGCCTTGACATGTTGCTAGATGTCAACCTTGGTCATTGAAATCGAACGACCATAAGATCGGAGGATAATTTATGTTCGATTAAATTATCACGATTCATTTCATGTCCAACTTGAGGGGAACCCAAAAGGTCACACACAACAAAGTCGAAATCAATGGTTAACAGTGCACAATATAAATATAACAGCATATATGATTGTTGTATGAATTGTTCATAAATGGTTCAATATGTTTAATTATTGAACATATCATTTATGAGGTTCCATAGGGCTTAGGGATTGGTGAATGGCGATAGAGGCACTTTGGGAATTGGAATAAAATAAAATAAAATAAATAAAAAATAAAAATTACTATTCACGTGAATAGTAATATGAATAGTAATTTTTTTTTAATTATTTGTTTTGAATTCCAATTCGGCCCAACTCTTATTAGGGTTTTATAATCTCATTAAACCACTAAATTAAGATCCAATGGCTAAGATTAAATTAGCTCTTATCCCACATCAGATTCTTAATTAATTTTGTTGTCTTTGGAGCACTATATAAACCCAAAGAATTTTTTACAAATTGGCTACACCAAAACCTTTCATATCTTGGGTTTATTTAAGTGAGCAACTCTAAAGTTTAAGAGTAAGCCACTGATTTTGAGGATCCTTAAGCCTAATTGACTAGAGGAACCTCGAGTTAAAAGTTTTAAGGTATTTGCCTAGGCTAGTACCAAGGGCAAAATACTCGTGCACTCAAGGCGTAGTCTTGCCATTGCGTTTTGGCTTTGGTGTGTGCATCTTTGGAGGCCACACACTTGGGTGGCTCTTTGGAACGTGGAAGAGCTTGTTGAGTTCGAGAAAAGCTTGTAGATTGGAGGGAGGATTAGAGAAGTCTTCGGTTCAAGTAAGTCTTTTTCTTTCTTTATTTTATTTAGAGTTATTATGATAATTAGCATGTTTAGGTTTATGTTCTTTGCATGTTTTATGAGTTTTATGCTTAGAATATATAGTAACATGCCTAGGCTTGTAGAATAATAAAAAAAAAATGGGTCTTGGGCAAAGGGAAAGCGGCATAATAATTTTTTATTTTCCGCTGCGCACTCGCGGCCGCTTCCCAATAGTGGTATCAGAGCACCGTTTTTGTTTTAATTAGTTCTCTCTCATTTGAACTCGAAATTAGGTGTTTAAAAGCTCGTTGGAAAGCTAACACCATGAACTTAATTTTAGGCACATGTTTTGCATGATTTGGTTAAGATTTGATTTGTGAAATTGCATTTAAAGTTCACACGTCTACATAAAAACGTGAATAGTAAATTTATTTGAATAAAATATAATATATATCATAATTAAATATTAATCAAAGTTATTTAATGCCTAAAATAATTCCAACATATTAAAACTCATATGCTTGATGATTCTATGTATGATTAGAATTGGCATGATTATTTTAGGGTGCAAGCATCTAGAGACTTTCTAAAAAATAGAGAGTGTATTGCTTATCCCTTAGCTAATTAATTATTCCGTGATGAACTTAGAGATTTATTACCTTTAAGGCTAATAAATATAAATCACTTGTTTATAATAAAAGACATTATAAAAGATACAAGTGGGTTGGGACCAAGGGGTTAATAAAACTTTCCAAACTAAAGTTAATTTAACCAAAGGTATTACTAGAGTTAAATAATGATTTGGTGTCTTCCTTCACTCACTACCTTTTTATAGCCAAAAGGAAAAGCTGTAAAGACATCTAGATAATCATTTACTCAAAGCTTACCTTAAAGCATATTTAAAGTGTTGGACTAATTTAGAGGATCTATTGTTTATTCCTGTCACCAAGGCAATAAGAGCCTAAGAGGTAAGGGTATTTAAGAGAGTTCGCTCCACCCTCCCTCTGGGGAATTTTCAATGGAGGAATCCATTTGAAAGTTATTCACTTAAACTTGCTAAAATCCTCAATAATAATTTAAGTCTAAAATTTGCCTCCCATTGTAAAGTATAGACCCAAATGGCTTAAACCGTATTGACAAGACTAGGCTTTACCGGACTGACCAATACCAATTTGTCCCTAAATCATACTATTGACAATGGTTTGACTTTTCTGAGTCATAAGACGTAGCGACCCTTAGGCGTGATCTTATAACTTAGTGGAAAGATTGGGTGTCCACAATGTTGGACAATTATGACCCATAACGTCACTATTTGTACAGATCACAGTGTTGTTGTACAAATTAACTATGTGACAAAGGAGATTACACTCTTATCATTTGTGATTGTAGGACACAGAACTTGACGACGCTGTTCTAGGCTCGCGACCTAGTTGGGAGTACGGAATAGCTCGCAGGGGAGCTAAACCGGAGAAATAACATGGAGTCGCCACCCAGTGTGAACTGGGAAAATATGATTTAAGGCCGCACTCACCCCTCGCAAGGGAAGACCTCAAACCATTGGGTTCGGAATGGTCCCTTACTTATGCCGCTTGTAATGATGTGATTTGTGCAATATCTTAACTGAATCTATGCAACATGCTCAGGAACAACCTATATCTAGTTCATGTTCATAAAGACAAATCCTATGTCTAAGTTTGCATGCTTGGAAAGTAAGTTATCACCACGGCAAACACACAATAACACACGGCAATCCCATGAACATGCTTCAATTATATAATGCGGAAAACAAATAACAACATAAACATAATGCAAATTCCAAATGCAAAATAAATAACTAATCATGCTTAAAAATAAATAACTAAATAACATACTAGACTAAATCATACTTACAAAAATAAATAACGTACTAGCAACCTAATCATGCTCAAATACATGGTTGGATGAAACGAAATACGTGTGTCTCTCAAGTAGTACATGGCGTTGTATCCCGAGTGCAAACCGTACTACCGTCCATTCGGATTCGGCTACGGAATTTACGTCCGGGTTTCCATCCGATATACCACAAAAGAGAACACGCATTCCGTTCATCCGGAATTCACATCATGCCTCAACAAATGACTCTCATGCGATAATATATTAAAATAAATAAAAGAAACGAAAGATAATAAGTAAAAAGGGTGCCCTCAGGTCTAACCTCTTTTGTCGTCTCTGGAAAGCGCGTTACACGGCCGTCGGAATGGTTGATACTCCGCAACTTTTCTGGTTCACTAATCCAACGTCTTTCCTCGCTGTTCCACTATTTGGGCTGCTGTTTTCACTCTGTTTCGCTGCTGTTTTGCTGCTGTTTTTGGTCACTGTTTTTTGGTAATTTAGGGACTATTTTGGGTTAATTCGGGGACTGTTCTGGGTTTGTTTTTGTGCGTTGATGAGAGGTCTAATTTGGCTATTTATTTCGGCTTAATGGGATGTAGTGCGATGACTTTGTGCGTGAGGGTGTGGTTGTGTGTTGCTGATTACGTGAGTGTAATGTGAGTGTGTGCTGTTTGAGTGATGATGGCGTGCGTGAGGGTGTGGTTGTGTGCTGCTGATTACGTGGGTGATATGTGAGTGTGTGCTGTTTGAGTGATGATTTGCGTGAAGTTGGCAATTTGGTCGATATGGGACAGGCTAGTTGAAGTGGTGTTATTGGTCCGTGTGTCTAGGGTTTGTTGTTTTGTGGAAGGAGAGTAGTCAAGGCCAGTGTGATTTGCGTGGGTGTGTGCGTGGTTAGGTGGCTTTCGTTTTAGGTGTCTTTGTGTTGCTGTCAGTGCTTATGAGGTTGTGGGCTACGGAATCGGTGGGGACGAATTGGTTACGTTGAAGGCAGTAATGAGTGGCGAAGGGGCATATGCAGAATGTGAGTTTGGCTGCTTGCGGATGAAGGGTTTGAGAAGCTATGTGTTTAGGGTTTATTTGATGTGTTTTTTTTTTTGTGAGAATCAGCCAGGGTTGAATGTGTGGGTTAAGGGTTCTTTTTATAGGCCAAGTGAGGGGGTTTTACATTGTTGGAGAAGGAATATGATTTGTGTGTTTAAAGGGGATATTTTTTAATTTAGTATGTGATAATGAAATCTTTTAATTTGGGGAAGTGATTTATGTATTTTAGGAAAGAGATTTAATTTAATTTAGGAAGGTGATTTGATTTGTGACATGTGTTTTAATTTAATTTAATTTGTTTTAATTTAATATATGACATGTATTTTAAATGTTTTAATTATTTAATTTGTGAGATGTGTTTTAAATATTTTAATTATTTTTGATGTGATTTAATGGGTTTGGTGTGTTTTAAAACAGAGGTCCAACAAGCGAACCCGAAGCGAAACAAGCGAGTTAAATCTGACAAAATACTAATTCCCAACTTTACCATTCCAACGTCTGTTTCCCGCGGCTTTCACAACTAAAGAGGTAGTGTCTCCATACGAGACTCATCATCGGGCTTATATGCAAAAAATGCAGTGCCTACAGTGATTAGATCATCTAGATATATAAATGATAGGAGGTCCATGTGATTTGTTCCTGGATTGAGAATGATATGAGACAGTATCAATCCACGAAGGATAAATCATTAAATATCCCTAGTCAGAGTATTATCGAGATTGGACATCGATAAATACGTAAAAGACTAGTATTACAGTTGTGCGCGTTGTGAGGGCACAACGGCATAGTTCTCATATATTTGGGTATAGGATACTCATGCAAGTGTAAAAGGAGGTTGTGTTTTACCGATGGTACGGGAAACAGCTTCGCTCTGGATAGACCCCCTCAGAATTCCATTGGTAGTATGACTATGTGTCTATGGAAGTTCGAAATCAGGGTAGGTGTATTTGGTCTTAACTTGAGACTTGCACCGCTAATACTTGCGACAATCAATATACTTTGGTTGCGGTCGTCCAGGGCTTTAACATGTTCCGTGTACGCCAATGCTGGGTATATTGAGAATCGTAGTGTGTTGGGTGTGATGTCAAGACGGAAGTGTCACTCCAGTCATATGGAGTTGATGATCGCGCAGGGATACATAACTGGTTCTCTAAAAAGGTTGCAACTGTCGGGATAATATGACTTGGTCATGATTATCCGATATTAAAGAGACTAGTTGCTCGTAATCCTATATATGCTTCGTACGGGGCATACACTGTACCAGCCCCAGGCCTTGCATGTGATCATCCGATACTGGACAGAAATACGGAATACTACGTATACTACGCCTGATACAGATCCTTTATTCCTGTAAGGATATTTCTGGAGAATTGGGTAGGCATGGTGCTTTGCTAGAAGCCAACCTTGTCTTGTAATTCGGTATAAACGTAGTACGAGGTACTTACGTGTTCGGATAGTCTGACGACCGAATTTACTGCCAACATATCCGGGGATCTCATGGGTCGCTTCCCAAAGATTCACCGATGACGTATGACTCGCACTTTTAATTAATATGGGATTAATTATATGAGAGAGAAAATTAATCTGGGATTAATTGCGGAGATATTTTATCTGGGATAAAATATCCATTTAAAGAGAGATAACGATTAATTTAGAATTAATCGGCAAATTAATATATTCGATATATTAAACGAAATTAGATTTCGACGCGGAATTAAAATTAGATTTTAATTCGGGCGAACGAATTAATTTAGAATTAATTCGTAAGCGACGTGAATAGTGACTTCGCTAGGAGTAATCATTTAATTACGACGCAACGGAAAATTCGTTAATTTGAATTAGCGAACCCGAGCCCGAGATTATTTACGAGTGCATTCGCATTTCGAATTCGAGTACGGCACGCAAGTCGCATCAAACGTCAAATCATTAGTCGCATCAAACGTCAAATCATTAGTCACTTTGAGTGATGTGACAACTTGTCACTTGATTTGATTGATTGTTGTGAGTTGGTGTTTGAGTGTTTGACACTCAAGTGTGATGGTTGATGTGAGTTGTTGAATTAATTAAAAGGCTATTTACCTTTATTTGATATAGGTATTTGACTTTTAATTATTTTGGTATTAGATACACATTTTGGTAATACAACTCAAACAACTTCTTCTCTTCATCCTCACGCCCATGGAGGGCCAAAACATTCTGGTTTTCTGGTCTGAAAAAACCGTGAATGGGGAAGCAAAGTGGTGAGATTTGTGGCAAATTTCTAGAGAGCTAGCACTCCGAGAGACATGCTAAGGTGATAGGGAAGTCCACCCATGAGCCGGGAATCAAATGACGAAGCTTGGAGCTTGGTTTCTTGTTGATTGAAGGCCGAAAATCAGTGAGGACAGCAGCCCACTGCCGCAGTTCATAGTGAGCAGAAAAGGAAATTTCCGTTGCCTCCCGCGTCACTTAACCAATCGATGTGAGTATTCCGCGACTTTCTCGATTTTATTCACATATGTTCATGCTTGTTTATTGATCCTTGGGACCTTAGTAAACTCCAAACACAAGGACTAGCATACTTCGATATTCATCTGATTCGTTCGGATCATACATCATGGCGATGTGATGATCGTATAAATCGTATCAGACGATAATCATGCAAATCCGCTGACGAAAGACTTTCCTCAGCAATTTGAGCCAACCGTACATAGTTCGGGTGTAAGACACTCGAGTGATTGGCTATAGGCCAAGTGGGAAATGTGTTGGACAATTTTGTCCCATAGCGTCACTATTTGTACAGATCACGGTGTTGTTGTACAATTTAACTATGTGACAAAGGAGATTGCACTCTTATCATTTGTGATTAGATCACCTAGATATATAAATGAAAGGAGGTCCCTGTGATTTGTTCCTGGATTGAGAATGATATGAGATAGTATTAATCCACGAAGGATAAATCATTAAATATCCCTAGTCAGAGTATTATCGAGATTGGACATCGATAAATACGTAAAAGACTAGTATTACACTTGTGCGCGTTGTGAGGGCACAACGGCATAGTTCTCAAATATTTGGGTATAAGATACTCATGCAAGTGTAATAGGAGGTTGTGTTTTACCGATGGTACGGGAAACAGCTTCGCTCTGGATAGACCCCCTCGGAATTCCATTGGTAGTATGACCATGTGTCTATGGAAATCCGAAATCAGGGTAGGTGTATTTGGTCTTAACTTGAGACTTGCACCGCTAATACTTGCGACAATCAATATACTTTGGTTGCGGTCATCCAGGGCTTTGACCTAGTCATATTATCCTACCCAGAAGAGGCGTACACAGAACCGGTTAAAGCCCTGGACGACCAAAACCAAAGTATATTGATTGTCACAAGTATTAGCAGTGCAAGTCTCAGGTTAAGACCAAATACACCTACCCTGATTCGGACTTCCATAGACACATAGTCATACTACCAATGGAATTTCGAGGGGTCTATCCAGAGCGAAGCTATTTTCCGTACCATCGGTAAAACACAACCTCATACTACACTTGCATGAGTATCCTATACCCAAATATATGAGAACTATGCCGTTATGCCCTCAGAACGCGCACAAGTGTAATACTATTCTATTCCGCATTATCGATGTCCAATCTCGATAATACTACGACTAGGGATATTTAATGATTAAACCTTCGTGGATTGATATTGTCTCATATCATCTCAATCCGGAACTAATCATATGGACCTTATATCATTTATACATATTGGTAATCTAATTACAAATGATAGAAGAGCAATTTCCTTTGTCACATAGTTAATTTGTACAACAACAACATGATCTGTACAAATAGTGATGCTATGGGCCATAACTGTCCAACACATTTCCCCCTGAACCCACAGAAGATGCTGACCAAGATACATTTGATGCTTGGAAGAAACCACGTCGATGATGATGAGTAAGTAGTTTGCATAATGCTTGGCTCTATGTCGGACGAACTTCAGAAAGCTCACGAAAATATGGATGCTCAAACCATCATCTTCCACTTGAAGAAGTTGTATGCAACTTCCGTTCATACCGTGAGATTCCAAGTGTCATGTGCCTTATTCCGAACAAGGTATAATGAATGATCTGTTAGTGGACATGTGCTTAAGATGATTGGCCACATTGAAAATTGGCCAACCTCGGGTTCATCATGGATCATGAGATAGGTCACGATCTAATTCTTCAATCCTTACCAAAAGAATTCTCTAACTTTATTATGCAGTTTCATATGTCTGATAAAGAAGCTACTTTAGCATAATTGCACAATCTGATAAAGCAAGCAGAGAAGGACTTGAAATCAGAGCTTAAAACCTCCGTCATGCTTACGGGTATGGACCTGAAGCCACGAGGCCCAAAGAAAAATAAGGGCAAGGCCAAGGCTCTAGATCACCTAAAGCCTAATGGTAAGGTGGAGAAGAAAAAAGGAAAATGGAAATGTTTCTTTTGTGGAAAGAAGGGTCATTGGAAGAAAGGCTGCAGATCCTTGAAAGCCAAGGAAGCTAGGGAAGCCCAAGAGGCCAAGAAGCCCAATGCTTTGTATGTTGTATATGATTGAACTATATTCTCAAAACTTTGAACCTTCTACTTGGGTGCTTGACATCGGTTGTGGGACTCACTTGTGTAACAATGTGCAGGACCTGAGAAACAATAGAAAACTCCGTCATTGGGAGGTTGACTTACGCATGGGTAACGGAGCAAAACTGGCTGCATTGTGCGTGGGGACTTATTCATTAGTTTTACTGAATGGTTTAGTTTTAGACATAGAAGATTGTGTTTATGTACCTTCTCTAGTAAAGAACATCATTTCAATTTCTTCTTTATGTAATAAAGGCTTTTCATGCCTAATAAGTTGTAATGAATGTTCTATTTATTTCAATGAAATAAAATATGGAGATGATATTTTGAATAATGGTATCTATGTCTTACAAACTAACAAAGAATGTTCAACCTCTAATATATACAATGTTAACTCGAATAATCTCAATGAATCACTTCTATGGCACAGTCGCTTAGGTCATATCAATGAAACAAGATTAACTAAGCTACATAAGGATGGGTATTTCAGACCTTTCAAATATAAACCTTATGGAACTTGTGAGTCTTGTTTACTTGGTAAAATGACCAATTACCCTTCAAAGGTAAAGGACAGCGTGCAGCGGTGACATTAGAACTCATAACTCTGATGTATGCGGACCAATGTCAGTCACCACTAGAGGTGGATCTCCTACTTCATTACCTTTATCGATGATCATTCACGATGGGTATGTGTACCTATGCGGTACAAATCTGAAACCTTTGAGAAATTCAAAGATTTCAAGGCTGAAGTAGAAAACCAGCTTAATTAAAGTATTAAGTCACTAAGGTCTGACCGAGGTGGTGAATACTTAAGCAACAAATTTCAAGATTACTTGAGATAAAATGGCATTATTTCCTAGTGGACTCCTTTGGGAACTCCACAGTATAATGGGGTCTCCAAAAGGAGAAATAAGACATTATTAGATATGGTCCGATCAATGATTCCAGGCACGGATCTACCTCTTTCATTTTTGGGTCTTGCTTTAAAACTGCAACACTACTACTAAATCAAGTTTCTTCCAAGACTGTTAGTCAAACACCATATGAGTTATGGTCTGGGAAACGTCCTAGTCTTAGTATCTAAGAGTTTGGGGATGTGACAAATATGTCAAGCTCACACAAACTAACAAATTGGATGATAGAGCAGTTAAATGTAAGTTTGTAGGATATGCCTTGAACTCATACGTGTTCTACGTCCCAAATGAACAAAGAACATTTGTCTCACGAAATGCTAAATTTCTAGAGAATGAATTCCTTCTCAAGAAATATAGTGGGAGTAGACTTGACCTCGATGAGGTACGAGAAGAAAAAACTAACATAGAACTAAAACCAGGCCCCTCAAAAGGGCAGCGACGGAACAACCACAAGGTTATGAACTCAGAAGGTCTGGTAGGGAAAGACATGAGCCTGAAAGATATGGTTTCCATATTGATGAGGAACATGATCAGGTAATTGATAATGACGATCCCACCAGTTATGAAGAAGTAATATGTGACATTGATTCAGTCAAGTGGCTTGAGGCCATGAAATCCGAAATAGACTCTATGTATCATAATCAAGTCTGGGACTTGGTAGATGCACCTGAAGGGATAAAACCCATAGGCTGCAAGTGGATTTACAAGCATAAAACTGATGCAGAAGGAACATCCAAACCTATAAGGCTAGGTTGGTGGCGAAAGGTTATAGAAAAATCCAAGGAATTGACTATGAGGAAACCTTCTCGCCTGTTGCAATGATAAAGTCCATTCGAATTTTACTGGCACTAGCTACACACTTTGATTATGAGATTTGGCAGATGGATGTCAAAACAGCTTTCCTTAATGGGAACCTCCTATAGGAAGTCTATATGATACAACCTAAGGGGTTTGCATCTAAGGATGATCATAATAAAGTATGCAAGCTTAAACGATCCATTTATGGACTCAAGCAAGCCTCCAAAAGTTGGAATATACGATTTGATGAGACAATAAAAGAATTTGACTTCATCAAAAATATAGACGAGCCTTGTGTTTACAGAGAAAAGTAGTGGGAATGTTGTTGTATTTCTTGTATTATATGTCGATGACATATTAATCATCGGGAATGATATTCCCATGATGCAAGCCACCAAGCAATGGTTATCTCAGAATTTCTCCATGAAAGATTTGGGAGAAGCAGCTACATCCTCGGCATTAAGATCTACCGTAATAGATATAGGAGGTTGTTAGGACTTTCTCAATCTACGTACATAGATAAAGTTTTGAAAATGTTCAAAATGGAAGATTCCAAAAGAGGTAATTTACCTACTTGTCATGAAATCAAATTATCTAAGGAGCAATGTCCACACACTCCTTCAGAAAGATAGCGTATGAGTAGGATCCCTCATGCTTCAGCAATAGGATCGATCATGTATGCCATGCTATGTACAATACCCGATGTCTCTTATGATCTTAGCATAACGAGCAAGTATCAGGCAAATCCTGGTGAACAACCCTGGGCAGCTGTCAAAACAATCCTCAAGTATCTGAGAGAACTAAGGATGTGTTTTTGAAATACAGAGATTGTTCTGAGATGAAAGTAATTGGTTACTGTGATGCGAGCTTTCAGATCGATAGGGATGATAGCAGATCTCAAACAAGATATCTGTTTACTTTGAATGGCGGTGCTGTCAGTTGGAAAAGCTCAAAGCAGTCAACTACATCGGACTCCACCACTGAAGCCGAGTATATTGCAGCATCTGAGGCTGCTAAAGAAGCAGTCTGGATAAAGAAGTTCATCATAGAGCTGGAAGTGCTTCCCGCGATAAAGAATGGCGTCACAATGTACTGTGACAACATGGGTGCCATTGCTCAATCAAAGGAACCAAGGTCCCACCAGAAATCCAAGCATGTACTTAGGCGATTTCATCTCATCAGGGAGATTATTGAGAGAAAAGAAGTTATTATGGAGAAAATAGCCACAGAAGATAATATTACAGATTCTCTGACTAAAGAGCTGACTCAAAAAAAGCATGATAGGCACACTCGAGAGTATTGTGTCCATATTCATACTAGTTGGCTATAGTGCAAGTGAGAGATTGTTAGGGATATGCCCTATACCCAACTTGTGGATGAGCTATATGTACATGTATTTGTAATATTATCATTATTAATAAAATGGAAATATTTATTATACGTGTCTTACATAACTTATATGGATCGGCGCACCTTAGGCGTCGCGATGCGCAAAATGACCAAAATACCCTTTTATGTTCTTTTTCACTGTTTTAGCCCCAATCACCTCCAGAATGTCCTGAAACTTTATTTATCTACAAAATAACACAAAACACATCAAAATATTCACAAAACTCAAGAAACTATACAAAATATTAGGTCAAATGAGTGGGAAATAGTGATACATTTACCACTCATCACACCCCCAAACCTAACATTTTGATAGTCCTCGAGCAAAACACAAAATAAAATAACATAAACAACTTTAAAATAAAATTTAACTAAGCTACTTTCGTAGGGATCACGGTTGCATTTACGGTATGCAACAAGCCTTTAAACCCCTAGGTGTTCCTAGTGGACGAGTTGTAGTCTCGTGAGGGTTTACAGCAATGATACCCACAAATATTTTACAAAAGTAAAAAGGTAGTAAAACTAATGCACACAAAAGCAAAAAGACAAGAGAAAAGAGAATAAAGAAGTTAGTGACTAATCAGGTGAAACTTCTACTCCAAGTCACTAGTTGTTTTCTTTCCTTCTAAATTACCGAGTAAGCAAATTCTCCGATTATATTTACCATTCTCCATATGCACAGCCGACAAAATATTAATCAACTCATATTTTCCCACAACAGTCACAAGTGCAGTTGATAAGAGAGTAATATTTTTGCCCTAAAGTTTTATCAGAATTCACACCTTTTTGCAGCAGTGGAATACTTTTTCTCATTTTTCTGATTTTTTTCTTTGATTTTTGATTTTTTTTTTATTTATATATAATATCTTCCATCTATGTAGCGAGTGTTGGGTCGGTGGCTCCCAAACCAGTTGGCTTTAGGGCACCAGGTGTTAAGACACCCCTACGGACTTAATTACTCATACTTCAGATATATATATTTTTACAGTATTTTTTATCCATGTAGCGAGCTTTGGGCCCGTGACTCCCAAACCAGTTGGCTTTAGGGCACTAGGTGTTAAAACACCCTTACAGACTTAATAACTCGGATCTCGGATTTTTTTTTTACTCCATCACTTTTTGATATGCTTCCTCCAATTAAACTAGAGCACTGAATATTACAAACTTTTCAATTATAGCTCATGTCCGTATGTTACCATGCATGTTGATAATACCTACTAACTGAGCATATGAAGATCCATTTTAGTCAGTATTATGGAGAATTCACAAATTAAATAATTCAAAAGGAAATAAACAAAAATTAACTTGTTCCGAAATAGGTTTGAGATACGTCGCAGGAGTGGAAACTCCTTACACAGCTATCTCTTACCAATTTCACCTTTTTAGATCCGGAGCAGTTCTGGCAGTGAATATGAGTTCTTTTAAAGGTTTTGACATGAACCCATTTCTCCAGGCATCATCAAGAAACACACAAAGAAAATCATAAAATCCTTCAACATTGTACAGTCCAAGCGATTTCTGTTGTATGTTCAAGTTTGCCCAAGATAACACTGTAAAAATTTCCTCAAATGTACCCAAGCTATCTGGCAAAGCAATAAAAGCATCAGCACGGTTAATCATTTCTACCAATCATTTAGATATACCTGGCACGATTATCTCTTCTCCGTTTGATGGTCCAATAAGATTTCCTTCTGCCAAGGGTTTTGGGATGATTCCCAAAATGTGACTGCCTCCCTCCTATACAGCTTTTGAAACGATCCCCATTAGTCTAAGATTGCCTCCGCCATATACTAAGTGCATATTCCTTGCAGCTAAGACTCGACCCAATTCCTGTGCTGCTTCTACATATTGTGGCTTAACACCAACACTAGTACCGTAAAACACACATATGTTTTCAACTCGTCTTCTTGAAGTGGCTTCCATGTGTTACTCTGGATGTCTTCAAAAGTGCAATGATGAGTTGAATTTATAACACCTGAAAAAAGGGTGAGTAAAATAATAGCACTAGTACCTGCCAAATGACAAATATTAGTTAACAGTAAAATAAATCGTGATAGTCAAAAAGGTATGGATCATGTCGGAGAAAATAAAAGAAAACAACAAAACAAATCACAATTATTAGGAAAGACAAATAGATATAATATGTACAAGAAATGTAGCGGCTTGATTGACATCTATGCGTCAGGGACAAGCTTCCCATCCAATTTTCTTATAAATTGGCAAACATGGTCTTTTTAAGTCAGATTCCCGAGACTTATCTATTGTCTTTCTTTTTGGAATTGTGTATGTAATTTGCGAATGGCTATATGAACATATCCACTGGGATGCGTCTCAAGAGTTAAATATATATCATCTATAGACTCCTTACTCAAGCCATCTCTAATGAATTTAATTTTATCTTCGCGATTATCAGACACCATTCCTAAAGAACGACAACGAGTATTGCAATTCCAGCGTGCACATTTGTAACAAACACCCATTTGCTTAGCTCTACGTTTCTTTGCATATGTGCTTCTTCCAAAACCAGACAGATGTGAAATAAAAGATTCAGAAGACTCACCTGCCAATCGGAACCGTGCTTCAATAATCCAACGAATATCAGTTGGAATACCTTTGATCATCAGTAGTCTCATCCGTTCCAAGCGAGCTTTGTAGACTTTCATCAGAGATTTTTGAGGGAGAGAAGGAAATTGCTTGTGAAGATTTGCAATAACTTCTTCCATCGTGAAATGAATTAACCTGCGAAAACTAAACACACAAAATGAAATCACACCAAATCACAATATATACACAAATTGCATGGGTTGCTGGTAAGTGTGATTTATACCCACTTATTCGGGCATCATTAGCTTATCATTTTGTTAAATTTCGAGATATTTAAATATCATTTATAGTTTATTTTCTGTTTTTATTTGTAGGAACATTAATACATGGATTTGGGAACAATTGCGCGTGTTTTGGGAACTTTCGGGAGCACCAGTAGAGAATATTCACTGGCATCAAGACGCTTCACGAAGCCCAGCCAAAAAGCCGAGAGAATGGCGCCATGACGCCACCAATTCCACCTATTCATGGCGCCATGGCGCCACCAAGTCCAAGTAAACAGGCGCCAAAGCGCCTGTTGATAATATTGCATGGCGCCAACACTTTGATTCCTTGTTAGGCGCCATGGCGCCTCAAGCTATTATGATCCCATACAAAATACAGACACCAAGGAACCATGACGCATGTGAGCTTAGAGAGACTAGCGCCCAGACGCCAATTGGATGAGGCCGCGGCGCTGCGCAAGAAGACCTGATGCGTATCATGATTTGCTTTTTAGGGTTTTAAGATCCCTAATGACACCAAATGACTCGCTGCCTCCACTATAAATATAATAATTTGTCCAGAATTAAAGGAGGAGGCTAATACACTGCACAAAACACATAATTAAATATTTTTAGAGATCCAGGGAGAGGATTGAAGAGCAACAAGAGGAGATTAAGGCGGTGACGTCCGAGGAGGAAGAGATTCAATTCGGGTTTTATCTTCTTGTTTCTTTCTTAGAACTCTAATGATTTCCATTAGATTCATGACTTGTTTATTATTGTTTTTATCTTTTTTCATGAATTAACTCCTTAATTTTGGAGAACGATTGTAACCGATGCTTGAACCTTTATTTTAATTGTCAATTTTGTTATGAAGTTCTATTGATTTATTTATATTCTTTTGACTTTAATGCTTTGTGTTTGCTGGCCACAAATATGATGATATATGTTTGAAATCTATCACTCGAGATAGGGGATTTTGAATGGATCTAGAGAATATGACCTAGGATTTTATAGAGTTCGAGAGAATCTATAGTCCTTTGAAGTCATTAATATAGAATCACAAAGCGTAATGAGTTGTTAACTATTGGATTTTTATAGAGATATCGAAGTCTATAGTTGATGATATTTTCACTGATGCTCGAGAGAGGGAGTGGATATTTGCGGAATCTTGACTTATAAATAATATAACTGAAAAAAGATTAATTGACATGACAAATACATAGGTGACAACTAGGTGAAATCAGGATCCAAAGTCTCTATCGTATAAGTTCCTCCTATTTTATTATTTTTATATTTATTTATTTATAAAAATCTTTATTAATTGTTTTCTAAATAAAGTTAGGATTATCAATTGTAGTACTTAGTGCGAGTTAACGCAATCCCTGTGGGTTCGGCACTCTTTCACTGATTTATACTAAAACTTGACACCGTACACTTACGGTACGATATAAAAATATCACAACAAGTTTTTGGCGTTGTTGCTGAGGATTGTTTGTTAATTCACATTAATACTGCTACCAAGTAATCTTAGCTTTAATTTAGATTTTTATTTTTTATTTTATTTTATTTTCTTTATTTTCTTTAGTTTTTGTCTTAAGTTTTATTTTTGTTTTTATTTCTTATTTTATTTTATTTTATTTTATTTTATTTTTTGTTTTATATTTTTCGTACGAGGTGAGTTTGAAAAGAAGTAATGGCAGATCCTGTTGGTGCACTGATAGCTCAAGTATCGTCCCTCACGACTCATCTAGCAGTATTTACAAATCAAATGGGCCAACCGTCTATTGAAGCTGCTTCTGCTAATGGAATGGTTTTACCCAATAGAGGAGCAGGATTTGAACAAGTACAGTATGTGAACAATTGGAACTTCAATAACTGTAGAAGCAGTCCTATGCCTAATTATTATCATCCGAATTTTTCATATGCTGATATGGAAAACGTTTTACAACCTCATCATGGCTTCAATTATCCAAAAGCTGAGCATAAACCTTCCTTAGAAGACCTCATGAGCACATTTGTAGCTACAGCTTCAGAGAGGTTTGAGATGAATGAGTCAAGGCTGGATAACTTCGAAACACGAATGGGCAATATAGAGGCAAATATGAAAACTTTAGAACCGCAAATTGGGTTGCTTGTTTCTTCCATGGCCAATCAACAGACATGGGTGTTTCCGAGTGATATTAAAGTCAACCCCAATGAGCAATGTCAAATCATAACCTGTAGGAGCGGAAAAGAGTTTAAAGACACCTCTCAGGACTTAGGCAGTAAAGAAGATGAAATGGTATTTCAGGAGGAAACAGTAATAGAAGAAGAGAACAAAGGTGAATTGATAATGAGAGGTCAAGATAAAGAAGTCACCTTCAGTGTTTTCATGGCCACGCCGAGTTCTCAAGGTGATGCAGACTGTCACATGATAGATACAGTAGAAAAGGGAGTTGAAACCAGACAAGGTGAATCAGTATTTCAGCAACCTATGAGCATAATGCAGCCATGCATAAAGGAAGATTCTCTACAGCTAAACTTAAAACCACTCCCAAAGGGCCGTAAAAAGAGGAAAAGAAAATTCAGTGCTCACTTGGAGATGACCCCTGGAAGGTTAAAAAGGAGGTCGAGCCAATTTTGCCGAATGTGCAGTCTAGAATTTGTAATTGAGGGTAAATCTACATATCCTGGGGGACCATCTATGGATAAATTACCACAGCCTGCCAAGCTGTCTTTTTCATGTCATAAGAACCGGTGGATACCAAAGAAGAAAGCAGATGAGATTACCCGGTTCACTACGTTTAAGCCACCATAACCATTTGGGTGGTTGCGTCTAGCTGAAGACGTTAAACTTAGCGCTAGCGGGGAGGCAACCATTGCATTTGTTTTATCATTATTTTCTTTATTTTTAATTTTAATTTTAATTTTATTTTATTGTGTGCTATTTATTAATTTGCATGTTATTTATGCAGGTAGCACGAGACACACAACACCCACGCAACCAAATTCTAACCAGCAAGAGCCTGATCAACTCTATGCACGGTAGTGTTGTTCCTCACTCTTGTTCATTAAATTTTTATCTTACATTGAGGACAATGCAAGTTTTAAGTTTGGGGGTATGTGCATGTTGTTTACTTGTTATTTAATTGTTTTATTCGAAAAAAAAAATTATTTGTTTTTAGTCCTAGATAGTAAATCATAAATCCTATGATGAATTCTGTTTGTTTATGGGTGAAATTTTAGAAACAATAAGTGCCCAATTTACTTTTATCTGATGCCTTGAATAACTGATCTATGTTAGACTCGTAAGCACTTAAAAATAGGTTTTTAGCAGTGAAAACTTAAGTAATTGACAAGGTGACTAGTTGAAGAAATTGCATGTCGATGAATGACAGTTTGCTTAGATATCTATCTTGATGATTTGCTAGTGTTATTAAGTGTGGTATAGCTAAAAAGAAAAATGTCTCTAAAGAAAGAAAACAAACCACCTATAACCGATAAGCGTGAAGCTACCCATGGGCGAGTATTAGGACCACCATGAGGAGAAATGCTACCTTAAAGGGTAGGTGAGTTTAAAAAAAAAAGTGCAAAAAGAGAAAAGCAAAAAGAGACTAGAAAAGAAAAGAAAAATCATACCATACTGAGCACGAAATAAAGCAATTATAGAGCATAATTGAGATATCTAGGTTGGTTTGACCCATCGATTCTAATTTTTAAACGAAATCATTGAGTTGGCCTACTTAGGAGTCAAACTGTGACCGAACCTTTAAACACACACACACACTGTGAGTCTAGCTTAGATAATTTATTCAAGAATTTGGATTCGAGTTGCAATTACGTACTTTGAAGGTTCTCTAATTTCATTTATAAGCTTTATTTGAAGAAAATTTTATGTGCAACTATCGGGACTATCTTTTATTATTTTTTATATTTTTTTCATGATTGTGTGTGAATGACGTTTGTGGGTGTCGTCACTGTAAGCCCTCACGAGACTATAACTCGTCCACTAGGGCCACCTAGGGGTTTAAAGGCTTGTTGCATACGTTAAATGCAATCGTGATCCCTACGAAAGTGGCTTAGTTAATTCAGTTATTTTTAATTATTTATTTGAATTTAGTTTTTATTTTATCTTTTGCTCGGGACTAGCAAAACCTTAAGTTTGGGGGTATTTGATAAGTGTGATTTATACCCACTTATTCGGGCATCTTTAGCTTATCATTTTGTTAAATGTTGAGATATTTAAATATCATTTATAGTTTATTTTCTGTTTTTATTTTTTGGAACATTAATACATGGATCTGGGAACAATTGCGCGTGTTTTGGGAACTTTCGGGAGCACCAGTAGAGAAAATTCACTGGCATCAAGACGCTTCACGAAGCCCAGCCAAAAAGCTGAGAGAATGGCGCCATGACGCCACTAATTCCACCTATTCATGGCGCCATGGCGCCACCAAGTCCAAGTAAATCGGCGCCAAAGCGCCTGTTGATAATATTGCATGGCGCCAACAATTTGATTCCTTATTAGGCGCCATGGCGCCTCAAGCTATTATGATCCCATACAAAATACAGACACCAAGGCGCCATGACGCCTGTGAGCTTAGAGAGACTGGCGCCCAGGCGCCAATTTGATGAGGCCGCGGCGTTGCGCAAGAAGACCTGACGGGTATCATGATTTGATTTTTAGGGTTTTAAGATCCCTAATGACACCAAATGACTCGCTGCCTCCACTATAAATATAATAATTCATCCAGAATTAAATGAGGAGGCTAATACACTGCACAAAACACAGAATTAAATATTTTAGAGATCCAGGAGAGGATTGAAGAGCAACAAGAGGAGATTAAAGCGGTGACGTCTGGGGAGGAAGAGATTCAATTCGGGTTTTATCTTCTTGTTTCTTTCTTAGAAATCAGTTTCTATTTTAAGATCTCAAAAGCTTCCTGGCATTCTTTGGTGAAGTTGAAAGGCACATCCTTCTCCAGAAGATTGCACAGATTTTTAGCAATCTTGGAAAAGTCTTTGATAAATCTCCTGTAAGAACATGCATGTCCGAGAAAACTCTGAATCCCTTTTACTGATGTCGGCGGAGGTAGTTTTTCAATTGTTTCAATCTTTGCTTTGTCTACCTCAATTCCCTTTTGTGAGATTCGGTGTCCAAGAACAATACCTTCATGCACCATGAAGTGGCATTTCTCCCAGTTGAGTACCAGATTGGTATCTTCGCATCTTTGTAATACATGTTCCAAATTTTACAAGCAGTGGTCAAAAGAGTCTCCAAACACAAAAAAATCATCCATGAATACCTCCGTACTCTGCTCCAGCATGTCTGAGAAGATGGCCATCATGCAACGCTGAAAAGTGGCATGAGCATTACATAATCCAAATGGCATCCTGCGGAAAGCAAAAGTACCATATGGACATCTAAAAGTGGTTTTCTCCTGATCTTATGGGGCGATAGCAATCTGATTGTACCCTGAATATCCGTCCAGAAAGCAATAGATCTCATGTCCCGCCAATCTGTCTAGCATTTGATCAATGAAGGCGGCAGAAAATGGTCCTTCCGTGTTGCTTTGTTCAGCTTTCGGTAGTCCATGCATACTCTCTATCCAGTCACTGTTCTGGTTGGAATTAGCTCATTCTTTTCATTGGTAACAACAATGATTCCTCCTTTCTTTGGCACACACTGCATAGGACTCACCCAAGTGCTGTCTGAGATGGGGTAAATGATGTCAGCATCCAACCATTTGATGATTTCTTTCTTCACGACTTCCTTCATGATTGGATTGAGTCTCCGTTGATGCTCCACTGTGGGTTTGTACTCATCGTTCATTAGGATCTTGTGTATGCAAAATGATGGACTAATGCCTCGAATGTCTGCTATAGTCCAGCCAATGGCTCTTTTGTGTTCTCGTAACACTCTTAGTAACTTTTCTTCCTGCTCCAATGTTAGTGAAGAAGAAATAATAACAGGTAATTCAGAAGAGTTTCCAAGAAATGCATACCCGAGATGACTCGGTAGTAACTTCAACTCCAACTATGGTGGTTCTTCAATTGAAGGTTTGATACGATCTTTCTTTGGCAGTTCCAGGCTTTCCACTTGTGGTGTCGATTTGAATCGGAATGGTTTGTCAAGGTAGTTGATACATTCCAGGATTTCAACATCTAGCTCGCTGTCAGTAATGTTGGTGATGCAAGCTTCAAGTTTGTCCATGGGCCGTGGGGGTTGTATCGGTATCCTGAATGATACTATCAACAACATCAATTCTGAAACATTCTTCTTCATTTTCATTGATCGGGAATTTCATGGCTTTGAAAACATTCAAGGTAACTTCTTGGTCTTGAACTTTCATGGTCAGTTCTCCTTTTTGTACATCAATCACAGTTCGTCATGTTGCCAAGAATGGTCTTCCAAGGATGATATGTACATCTTTGTCTTCTTCCATGTCAAGGATAATGAAATCTGCTGGAAGAATGAGTTTGTCGACTTTGACCAGCATATCTTCAACAACACCACTTGGAAATACGAGCGTTCGATCAACAAGTTGTAGTGAGACTGAGGTAGGCATTGCTTCTCCAATTTGCAGTTTCCTGTAAATAGAAAAATGCATCAAGTTAACACTATCACCTAAATCACATAAAGCCTTACCGATGTAGTGTTCTCCAATGGTGCATGGGATAGTGAAACTGCCAGGATCTTCAACTTCGGGGGAAGTTTCCTCTGAATGATGGCACTGCATTCTTCCGTCGATGTTAATGTCTCGTAATCTCCCAATCTTCGTTTTCGTGAAAGAATGTCTTTCATGAATTTTACATAGCTGGGCATTTCTTCCAAGGCTTCTGCAAATGGAATGTTGATGTGCAGCTTTTTGAACACCTCCAGGAATCGAGCAAACTGCTTGTCCAGTTTGTTTTTTCTGAAGTCGCTGTGGAAAAAGTGGAGGTGGGGTGATCTGATCTTTTTCTTTTTCCTTTGCTTCTTTTTCCTCCATATGTGGAACTGCATCTTTTGGAACTTCCTCAATTGTTTCCTTGATTCCAACATCTTTGTTGATTTCAGTACCACTTTTCAAGGTGATGGCTTGACATTGCTCCTTCCATCGGTTCCTTGGATTGGGTTCTGTGTTGCTGGGAAGATTACCTGGCGGTCTGTAACTCTGAGCATTGGCCAGTTATCCGATTTGATTCTCTAGTGCTTTGATGGAAACAGATTGGCTTTGAAATATAGCATCATATGCTGCTTGTTGCTTTTTGAACATCTCTGCAATCCATTCTTTCATTTCTGGTTCTTTTTCATGTTCCTGGCCTTTGTTCTGTTGTTGAAATCCCGGTGGTGGATAGTTTTGCTGTTGGAATCCAGGTGGTGGATTGTTCTTTTGCCCTGAATTGTTGCTCCATGAAAAATTGGAATGATTCATCCACCCTGGCTTGTAGGTGTTGGAATATGGATTGTTCCACTCTTCGTTGAAATTGTTGACATAATTCACCGTCTCTTCAACTTGGTTTGGTTCTGGTGCTCCTCCATATGGTGAACTTGTGGATCCAGTGGTAAGAGTCTCCATAAATTTTCATATCTGATCCAGCTTGGCGTTGACTGCTGTATTGGCTCCACTTTCATAAATTCCTGCAATTCTTTGGATCATGCTCCTTTCTGTTGGCCACAAGGAATTTTTTTTGGCCATTTCTTCGATGAGCTCCCAGGCTTGATCTTCTCCTTTTGCCATTAAAGCTCCTTCAGCAGCAGCATCGATTATGGTTCTCATCAGTCCAGAAAGTCCATTATCGAAAGTTTGGACTTGAAGCCATTTTGGAATCTCATGGTGAGGACAATTCCGGAGCAAATCTTTGTACCTTTCCCAAGCTTCGTAGAGAGTTTCCGAGTCTTGTTGTACAAAGGTTGTGATGTCATTCCTCAACTTTCCAGTTCTGGCTGGTGGAAAGTACTTTGCAAGAAATTTGGTGGCTAAAGTGTTCCAAGTTGTGATGGAACATGCTAGTAGTGAATGTAGCCAAGCTTTAGCTCTCTGTCCTTCAAGGAGTATGGAAAAACTCGCAGTCTCATTGCTTCTTCAGCTTCTCGGTTGTAATTGAAAGTGCCGCAAACTTCCAGAAAGTTGCTGATGTGGGTATTAGGATCTTCAGTTGCTTTCCCCCCAAACTGCACTGACTGTTGAATAATCTGAATGCATGTTTTGATGTCACACGCATTTGCTGGTAAAAGAGGAAGTACAATACATAAAATGAAGCCGTCGACCACTGGAATGGTTCTGTCTCGAATAGGTATTGGTGGTGCAACTTCCAGAGGTTCAGGTTCCATATTGATAATGCTTATTGGCCTTCTCCACTTTCCCTTCTCAACTGTCTGATGGTTCTTTCAATTTCTGGGTCAAGCGGTCGGATTTCAAAGCTTCTGGTTCATCTCATGTAGTTTCTGAGAACCTGAAACACAAGAAAACAGAAAAAAAAAAAATTAGATACAAGTAACGTATCTAACCCCTAAACTAATAGTAAAAGATAAATAAGTCCCCGCAACGGCGCTAAAATCTTGACCGGTGCTTTCACACGCGTATAACACAAGCGCACGTATCGTTCAAGTAGTATAAAAAGTATCGATCCCACGAGGACTTAATACCTAATCTATTATTTTTGAAGTCAAATGATTACTAGTATCTAACAAGTTGTTTGATTGATTTGAAATGGTGATGATTCTAAATTTAAATACAAGTAAATAAAATTGCACGAAAGTAGGTTTAAGAAAATTCAATATTAAAAAACTATCTAGGGTTGTGAATCTTTCTAATATCTTTTAAAAGATGAAGTGGTTATTTCATGTTTGTGTAATAAATCGGTTTACTAACTTGGAACACGAAATTATGCGAAAGCCTCTGTCGATGGTCAGACGCAAATACCCAGTATAACCCAATTGAACCATATGTCTATGTCAACCAAATTACCTGGATTCATTAAGATTAAGTTCCAATTATGGATACCCCTGCCCGACAGGTATATGTCTATCATGTAAGGAATTCTATTAAAGGGTTATATATCCTCAATGAAGATCGTGGGCTATTAAGTATAAGGCTGAAACCTAAAATTATTTTGTCAAGTTTATTTTAGATTTACCAGATAAATCTTATTAGTGGCCAATTAACAAGACGTATTAAGCTTAAGACTTAATAAGTAAACCTTTAAATTACCCAAACTATAAAATAACCCCTTATAAACCGGTGATATTAGAATTCATCACAACCCCAGATAACTAACTTAGTTACGACACATAACTAGGGCTAGTAAAATAAAAGACATAAAATAAAAATGCTGAAAAGTAATTGCGGTAAAGTAAAAGCTGAAAAGTAAATTACAATAAAATAAAATGCTAAGGTAAAAGGATCAACTTTTACTATTACTAATTTAGATATCTCCATTAATATAATATATAACTTGTGATTATTTTACCAACCAGCCATATAAACGGTAACCTAATTAAGTCAAATTAAGTTCAACTAGCCATAAAGGCGGAACCAAAATAAACCTACCATATAGGCGGTAGAAAATTTAATTACCAACCGACCAATCTGGCGGTATCCTTGCTTAGTCAGGTTTAAACCATTTTAAAATGAATTACCAACCGACCAATATAGCGGTATCCTCACTAAGTCAAATTTTAAATGTGAATATATTATTTTAATGGATATTAATCTAATAGCAATAGTAAAAGAATTACCTTTCACCATAGCAGGGGGAAGTTACCTCCTCATGTTGAATAGTAAAAATTGTAAAAGTAAAGAAAGTAAATTACTATTATTACAGAACGTAATTAAAATTAATTACAAAACTGAAATTAAAATAAACTAGATAGAAAACTCAATATTTACATCAGAGAATTCAGAGACGAAGGTACATCTGAAACTGAAATTTTGAGCTCTATTTATAGGCCTCGGTAAGCCCTCCACGTTGCGACGTGCACGTTTCTTCTTGCATCACGACGCGCTGACGTGTCAACGTGTGAATGGTCTGTTTCAGATTCTTATCTGCCACGTGGCAATTCGGAAAAATGAGTCAATAATTGAACTGGCATGGCGATGACGTTGCATTAACGTGGCAAAAATGATTGTCGGCACCATAGAATTACGACACGTGGCAAGCTGTGATTGGCTGATGATGACATGGCGGTGATGTGGCATGTTGACTCGGTCTTCTGCTGACGTGGCTGACACGTGGGGTGACACGTGGCGATGGCAATTGTCGGCACCACATGATGATGACACGTGGCACGGCGTACGTTAGCAAATTAACTGTGATGTTGACATGTGGCACGGTGCACGTTAGCATGGATTGGCGCACCTTAGGCGTTGCGACGCGTAAAATGACCAAAATGCCATTTTATGTTCTTTTTCACAGTTTTGGCCCCAAATCACCTCCAGAATGTCCTGAAACTTTATTTATCTACAAAATAACACAAAACACATCAAAATATTCACAAAGCTCAAGAAACTATACAAAATATTAGGTCAAATGAGTGGGAAATAGTGATACATTTACCACTCATCAATGGCATTTTGCTCCATCTGCTTTTATCATTTGGTGGCTTTTTGATCTGTGTGATGGCCTTTTGCTCCACCTGTTTTTATCATTTGGTGGCTTTTTGATCTGTCTGATGATCTTTTGATTCATCTGCTTCTTGCTTCTGACATTTTGATCTGTTTGATGGGCTTTTGATCCATCTGCTCATTGCTTTTGGCATTTTGATCAGTCTAATAGGCTTTTGATCCATCTGCTCATTGATTTTGGCATTTTGATCCGTCTGATGGGCTTTTGATCCATCTGATCCTTGCTTTTAGCATTTTGATCCATCTGATGCGCGTTTGATCCATCTGATCCTTGCTTTTAGCATTTTGATCCATGTGATTGGATTTTGATCCATCTGCTCCTTGCTTTTGGTATTTTGATATGTGTTATGGGCTTTTCTTCCATCTGTATGTGTATTTGCTAGCGTTTTGATCCATGTGATAGCCTTTTGTTCATTCTGCTTCTTACTTTTGGAATTTTGATATGTGTGATGGGCTTTTCTTCCATTTGCGTCTGTCTTTGGTGGCGTTTTGATCCATGTGATGGCATTTTGTTCCATCTGCTTCTCTTTTAGGCGGGCTTCGCTCCCAGTATATATTTTACGAGCCTCACCTCCATGTCTCGAGTTTCTGCCTGTCTAGTGCTCTGTGTCTTTGAGGCTTCATCTTTTGACCGAAACTGAGCATTTTGTATCTGGCTATATTTTCTGCAAAGAAATCTTATATATGTGTATGCTTTGCATGTATGCATGAGTGCAAATGATCTTCATCTGCATGCCCGTTCTTCAGCTTAAAATAGTGTGGGAGTCATGATGCTTTTCTGCTAAGATTTCAACATATTTTCACTCTTTTGCCCAAATTATCCTTTGGGGTTTTCAAATCATTGATTCTGCTTTCCAAATTTCCCTTTTGTCATGCAACAATTCTTCGTATGTTCTCAAAAGATTATTTCTTTTTGAAATTCATTCTCTCTTCAAATTATGAGCATCATCTAAATTCCAAATTTAACTCCAACAAAGACTTCACCTTTTGAAAGTTTCTCCATGTGTGTGTGATTCTTTTGTAAAGGATTACTTGCAGCACGGATCGATTTATGCTGGCACTAAGTGTGGAATAGTGCTGTCACTTTAGTCATTTTCATATTTTTCTTGGTCAAGGTAATTTAACACCTAGTTTAACGGTCAGTAACAATTTATTTTATGTAGGGCTTATCTTTTATCCATACTTTCTTTAAGTCGTCAAACTGTCTTTTGATGAAATGGCTACATATTTGTGATGCAAGCTCCTGAATACTCAACAATTCACCAACTCAGGTTTCTGTACATACTCATTATTTAAGTTATCGTTTGACGCAAAAGTAGTTGTAGGGCTCAAGATACTCTTGATTACTTAGAAGTCCAAACAGCGGAGCAAATTTTTATGAGATTCACCATATTTCTCTCTTTTTTCTTTTCTTTTGCATATTTTTTCCTTTTTCTTCTTTTCTCTTCATTTTTTTTTCTCTATTTTGCTTATGTCGTCTCCTTAACCTAGTGTCACTTTATCCATAAATTTAGAAAATAATCAAATGAGTGTCAAGTGTCTTGACCATCCCTACAAGTTGTGCCAGCATATCTCTTTCAAAGTACTTTGTAATTCCAAGTTCAAGTTTTAGTGCGCAATTTTTATGGATAGCATTCTGCTAGTGATTCCAAAGTCAAGATTTCTTTCAAATTTGGACATGATCATTTTTATCAAGAGATGGAAAAATATTTGGAAAACTAAACTTTATATCATCATTGAACATAGAAAAGAGAGAGTCATTACATGACAAGAAAATTATGCAAATGTGAAAATCATGCCTAGGTAGGTACGAAACTTCAGGATCATGTATTTTGTCGACGTCAATCATATTTTGGATCTCGTGCACATCTATCTGTTTCATGCCCCTGGAACTAGTGGAAATGGCAGTATAGGTTTGGGTCAATCTTGGCTGGCAGCGGATTTGGCACATGCTTCGGCTCTAGTGGTCTCAATAGGCTTTGTTTCTCAAGCTTGTCCAAGATCTTGGGCATTCACCTTCCCAAGTTGGAGAAGTGTCGCTTTTGGACGGTATTCACTTTCGCTATTTCGTAGCCCCCTCCATTACTCCTTTTATAGTGTATTTGGCCATAAAGCTTCTTTTTCTTCTAAGTCCATGATAGTCTCTTTTAACTGCCAGAAGTCAGAGATTATGGAGGTCATCCTCCTCAAATTTTTGTAGATTGAGGGCTTGGTCCCCTTGATGATCATCTTTATTTGGTCATTTTTCAAAGGCCGTGTCTGTATTTTCACAAGCTGGCTTCTTCAGTGGTTTACATATTCCTTAAAGTTCTCTTCAGGTTTATGTTTTGTGCTTTCTAAGTCACTGAGCGTCAAATCATCTCCATATATGTGACATAATGATTCAAGAAGGCTTCAACCAATGCCTTCCAATTATCCTTCTCATTTTTCCCCAAGATGTGGTACTATGCCACCGATGTTCCTTTGAGAGACATCCCAAATAATTTCAAGACTTGGCATTCGGACAAGCCAATGGTGCTCATCATAGACATATAGTGACGAATGTGTGATTAAGGTATCCATTCCTATCAAATTTGGTCATATCATGCATTTTAAACTGAGTGGGGAGTTTCTATTTCGAAGGCCATAATACCATAATTAGGGATGGCAAACTCTGGATCCGGATCCGGGTTCGATCGGACCCAGACCCGGATCCGAATGCATTTTCATTGACCCGGGTCCGGTCCGGACCCAGGTAAATATACACAGGTCCGGACCTGGGTCTGCCCGGTCCAGATCAGGATATCCATTTTTTATTTTATTTTTAATTTTTAATTGTATTATTTTATATTTGTATTTTATCAATTTTATTAGTTTTATTTAATTCTTTTATATTTTTTAATTATATTCTATTATATTTTTATTTATATATGCATATTATTTTGTATTTTTTATTAATATATTTTTATTTATTATATTTATTTATTTTTTCCGGACCCGTGCTATCCCGGGTCCGGATTCGGATTCGCTCGGGTCCTAATTTATTAGATCAAGGTCCATATATTTTTATCACATACCCGGTCTACCCAGACTTGGATCTTCCGGGTCCTGGGGATCCGGGCCGAGTCCGGGTAATTTTGACACCCCTAACCATAATCTAGCAAGTCCTCATGTTTGCCCTACATTTTTCTGGGAAACTGTTTCCATTTGCTCCTTCAACCTTTAGAGCTCGGCTTTGGTCTGTGATTTGGCTGCTTTCCTAGCGGCATAATCGGTCATATCATCATCATCTAACATAGGAGTTTCTTTAGCTGTTCTATTTTTCTGTTCCACTTGCCTCATCTCACTAGTTTCGAACCCCGTTGTTCGAGGCGCCGCTTGGATTGCTACCATGTTAGCAATGGTGTTGGCCAAGTTTTTTAGTTGTTCTGCTATCTTGTTCATTGTCATCTCTAACTGATCCATGCGGGCATTGTCACCATGGGTGCTATTATTGCTT
The DNA here is from genome assembly GCA_019454045.1 of Zanthoxylum bungeanum. Taxonomy (NCBI): domain Eukaryota; kingdom Viridiplantae; phylum Streptophyta; class Magnoliopsida; order Sapindales; family Rutaceae; genus Zanthoxylum; species Zanthoxylum bungeanum. The sequence continues at coordinate 10,437 of SKCR01026803.1, read as the reverse complement.
GTCATGTCTAAGTCTGTTATTTGCTTCTTGACGAGTCTACCTTATTCCCTAACCTACTATGCCACTATAATGCATGCATCACAAAGTTTTATCATGATGTATGACACACTTACAAAGTGGTTCTCTACTCCTAAGTATAAGAGTGTCGAATAAATAAAATAACCCGGTAAGTCCGGGGTCGATCCATATGGAATAAATTTAATAAGATAAAATAATAATTCATGTAAAAAAAAGTGAATTGTTTGAAATGATTGAAAATTTTAAATTTAACTGCAACAATAAAATAAAATGATAGGGCTAGGGGATCCACTTTTAATATTTAAATTATAGAAATCTTACTTTTTATAATATATAATTTGTCATTATTATCCAATTATTTTATTTCATGAATTAATTATGTTAAAACATAAAAAACTAGCCATAAAGGAGGTGATAACATTTGTCAATAACAAGTCCAGTCAAATACTCAATTGTGCCAAATAAATAAAATCTGTCATATAGACGGTAACAAAGTTTGTCAATAATTAATCGAGATTTAAATTAAATATTAATCATTAAATTATAATTTATATATTATAAAATAAATAAGATTAATCTATATTTTTATATTAAAAGCTTCACCATTTTACCCCAGTAAAATGAAATTAGTTACTAATGATTTGAATAAAAATACTCATAATTTTATTACAGAAAGAAATAGAAATTAAAAGAAAGCTTTTAAAAAATTAAATCACACAAGAGCTAGAACTGCATAAATTTTCAGAGAAAACTATAGAATCTGAGCTGCTAAAAATAAGATGCTCATCACCTCTTCACATTTGCAATTGCTTAGCAATTTCAAAAATTGCCAAGCCATTGCATGTGATGGAGGGTTCATCCACCGAAAGGTGGATGGCTACCCTCCACCCAATATTTTTTCTTAAGAATTACATATAGCATAATTTGGATATTTCATCAATTTCGACCTTGAAAACTTAATAACTATAAAATCTTGTTGACAGCAAAGTTGTAGATATTTAAGACTTCTTTCATCAGGAATTAGAATCGCCTCAATCCGATATCGGAGAAAACGTTATGGCCAAAATACAAAAATTATAAAAGGTTGGTATTTACGAAGTTGTACACTGTTAGAACGCCCTTTTAAGTTTCTGGTCTCCAAAATCCAGATGTCAAGTCCATTTTTCTAGTTATGCATCCAAAATATTACTTCACCTACATAAAAAAATCAAAATCAAAATCAAAATATATAAAACATAGATTTAATTATTATTTCACAAGTGTGTTAAATTAAGGGTATTAATGAAATTATAAGTGTAAAATGATTAGTTTCTCTATTATTAAATGTACATTTTTACTGTTCATCACACCCTCAACCAGTTGGGCTAGTGACTCCCAAACCAGTTGGCTTTAGGGCAATAGGTGTTAAGAAACCTCTACGGACTTAATTGATCGGATCTCGGATGTTAAAAAGAATAAGTGTCTAATGTCCGGTTATTAAGTAAAACCTTGATTATTATTATTATTATTATTATTTTAAAACTAACTCAAGCTTTATCGTTTTACGCGAACAATCACTGCTTGATGAGGCAAGATGTCTGATTACTAAGTAAAAGCTTTGTTAGTTTTTTTTTTGAATAAAAACATAAATTCCATTGCCTTTAGGTGCTACCTCCAACAAACTAGAGAACTAAATATTACAAAATTTTCACTTACAACCTACGATCATATCTTACCGTGTATGTTGATAATACCTGTCAAATGAGCATATGAAGATCAAATTTAATCAATATTATAGAGAATTTATAAATTTAAATTATTCAAAAAGAAAGGAAAAAAATAACATGTTACGAAATATTGAGATGCGTCTTAGGAGCAAAAACTTCTTACACTGCCATCTCTGAACAACAATTCCACTTGGTTAGTCAAAAATAATTTATTGGTTTGTGTGTATTTTTTTGAAAAAAAACACAAGAAAATCAACACAAAATATTTTTTTAAACACATAAAATAACAAAAAAGTAAAAACAACACCAATTTTTTTTTTTTTTACATAAAATAAAACACAAAAATGAAAATATTTTTTAAAAGAAAAACACAACAGTAAAACATAAAAACGAAAACTATCTAGTCAACTATCCATTCCCATCAACCAAATTGAGACATTGTCCCTAATATTTGAATAAGAAGAAGTAGAGTTTAGAAGACATCACTTAGTTAGTGTGGAGTTGACAATTGAATCTATGACTATTTAAAAGAAAAAAAATTACAGATTAAGATTCAAGTCCACTCTACGCTTCTTGGCACGATCATTATCAGACCAGTTCAATTTGGAAAGAATGGGGTCGATTTTTGGTTGATAAACTAAGGGTTGGTCAATTAATTCATCAGTTTTTCTTGCAGTTAGGACGATATCTTTTACCGGTTTTGAAATGAACCCAAGTCTTTTGGCATCCTCAAGAATACTAAAAGAAAATCAAAAAAATTGATCAACATTAAGTAGTCTAATGAGTTTTCAGTGAATGTTCAAGTTCGCCCATGACGCAACTGTGAATTTTCTTCCAACGTGCCAAGCTCACCTAGTAAATCAATAAAAACTTCAGCATAATTAATCATTTCAGTAAGTCTTTCAGACATATGACCGACGTAATCACACACATATAACGCAAGCGCACGTATCGTTCAAGTAGTATAAAAGTATCGATCCCACGAGGACTTGATATCTATTCTATTAATTTTTTGAGGTCAAGTGATTACTAATATCTAACAAGTTGTTTGAAAGGATAATGATGATTCTAAATTTAAAACAAGTAAAAGAAATTGAGAGTAGATTAATGAGAATTAAAAATTATCTAGGGTTGTGAATTCTTCCAATATTAATTAAAAGATGAAGTAATTAAATCATAGTTGGGTAAATATTGATTTATTAATCTGGAATATTAAATTATGTAAAAGCCTATTTCGATGGTCATTTACAAATACCTAGTTTAATTCAATTGAATCATATGTCTATGTCAACCAAATTACCTAGATTCATTAAGTTTGAATTCCAATTATGATTACCCCCGCCCAACAGGTATATTCCTATCCTGTAAGGAAATCTATTAAAGGTTTATCTATCATTAAAGAAGATTGTGGGTTGTTAAGTATAAGGTCTTTAAACTTAAAGTCCTATGTCTAGTTCATTTTAGGTTTATCTATTCAATTTTATTAGTGATCAGTTAATAAAAGGGCATTAAGATTATGACTCAACAAATAACTCTTTAATTACCCAAACTATAATCTGATCCTTTTTAAAACTGATGATATTAGATTTTATCACAACCCTAGATATTTAATTTAGTTACAACACATAGCTAAAGCTGATATAAACTTAAAAGACATAAAATGAAATTACTGAAAAGTAATAAAAAGAAATGCTAAGGTAAAATGAATTAACTTCTACTATTCACTATTTAGATATCTCCCATAAAATAATATATATAATCTTGTGATATTTTAAATCAACCGTCCGGAATGGCGGTATCCTGATTAAGTCAAATTCAAATATACCAGCCATAAGGCGGAACAGAAATATAAACTTAAACCAACCGTCCAGTATGGCGGTATCCTCATTAAGTCAGGTTTAACCATTTAAATTGAATAACCAACCGTCCGGAATGGCGGTATCCTTTATTAATTCAGGTTTTAAATAGTTTATATATTATATTTTAAGGGAGATTAATCTAAATAGTAAAAGTAAAAGAATTACATTTTTACCTCAGCATGGAGAAGTTAGCTCATCATGGATGAATGAAAACTACTATTTATAGAAGAGAATTACTACTACAAACGTAAATAAAACTCAATATTTAAAGAAACTAAGAAGAGAACTCCCAATTTATATAAGAGATTTCAGAGGAGGTAGTACATTTGAAACTGAAAATTCGCTCTGAATTTATAGGCCCGAATAAGCCTCTGGCGTTGAGACGCCAGCCCCTTTTTGCTTGGCACAATCTCGTCCGGACACATGGCAAGGCGGCTGAAAAATTTCGGCTCGTTGAATTTTTGACACGTGGCAAGGCGGCTGAAAAATTTCAGCTCGTTGAATTTTTGACACGTGGCATGCGGCGCACGTTAGCAGATCGCTTGTGATGATGACACGTGGCACAGCTCACGTTAGCAAAGTCAAACTGGTCAAACTTTGACTTGTTGACCTGGTGCATGTTAGCAGCCTCCAGCGTACGTTAAAGGTCGGGACGCCAATGGTTTCGGTGTCGGGACGCGCAAAAATTACCAAAATACCCTTTTTGCCAAATTTCACAATTTTGCTCCAAATCACCTCCAGAATGTCCTGAAACTTTATTTATCTACAAAATAACACAAAACACATCAAAATATTCACAAAACTCAAGAAACTATACAAAATATTAAGTTAAATGAGTGGGAAATAGTTATATATCTACCACTCATCAACATACATGAGACAATGTAATCTTCTCCATTTGATTTTCCGATGAGGTTTTTGTCTGCCAAATGTTTTGGAATGATCCTTAAAACTTGACTGTCACCTTCTTGCACGGCCTTTGAAACACATCCCATCAATCCAAGATTCTCACCGCCATATACTAAGTGCATGTTTCTTTCCACCATAACTATACCAATTCCTTTGCAGCTTCAACAAATTCTAGTTTAGTTCCAGAGCTAGTTCCATAAAACACACAAATATGTGTGACTCGTCGTCATGAAGTTTTCTCCATTTTTGTTCTCTTTTATCTGGGTGTGTCGAAGAGAGAAATGACAAGCTATATTTATGGATCCTGAAAAAGAGTGAGTAATAAAATCACTAGTACTGCAAAATGATAATTATCAGATGAACAGTAAAATAGATCATGAAAGTCAAAAAGTTTAGATACTGTCGGCAAAATTAAAGTAAAGTAAATCAAAACAGTAAATTAAAGTAAATCAAAACAGTAATTTAAAATAAAGGAAATCAAAGCAATAAATTGAAATAATATGTACCGGTAGTTGTGATTGTGGCTTACATCTTCTTCTAGTTTTACGTCCAGTAATGACTTGAACACCCTCTATGGGTCGAGGATATGCCTCCCATCCAATTTTCTTATAAATTGGCAAACATGGTCTTTTAAAGTCAGATTCCCGAGACTGTATTGTTGTCTTTCTTTTTGAAATTGTGTATGCAAATTACGAATTACTTGATGAACATGTCCACTAGGATTTGTCTCAATAGTCAGTGATATATCATCTAAAGACTCCTTACTCAAGCCATCTCTAATGAATCAAATTTTATCTTCGCGATTGTCAGACATCATTCCTAAAGAACGACAACGAGTGTTGCACGTCCAGCTTGCACATTTATAACAAACACCTAATTGTTTAGCTCTTTGTTTCTTAGTATATGTGTTTTCCCCTAAACCAGACATGTAAGAAATGAAAGAGTCAGATGACTCACCTGCTAAACGAACCATTGCTTCAATTACCCAACGAATATCCAGAGGAATACCATTGATTGAAGCCTCATTTTTCTGGTACGTCCTATGTAAATTTGTGACAATTTCTTACATGTCTTGATTGTAAGGTATCAGTAAGTTTAGGAAACTGAAAGAACTGACTTAGAGTCACCGAATACCATTATCCTCTATTTAATCAGGGTGAAAGACTCTGAAAAAAAATACTGTAAAACTTAAGAACAAAAATGGGAATTAGACAAATACAAAAGAAAATAAAATAAAATAAAAACTTGAAATACATCAATCACAGTACACTCGGTTTGAAAGGAAAAGAGATTCTTGAAAATTTGAACACTACAAAAATAGTTTTAGACGTTGTCTATTCACTTTAAATACATCACCATCCCTAGGATTCTCAATTTCAACAGCTCCATATGGGTAAATATGTTTCACAATAAATATGCCACTCCATTTGGATTTCAATTTTCCAGAAAATAAATGAAAATGAGAAGTATAAAGCAAAACTTTTGACCAATTTCAAATATTTTTCGTGAAATTCGACTATCATGAAATGCCTTAGTTTTAGCTTTAAGAATTTTTGCATTCTCATATGAATCATTCATTAACTTTTCAAGTTCGTTTAATTACAATTTACGTTCATGACTGGCATTTTCAAGGTTTGAATTGAATGCTTTAATAGCCTAATATGTCTTATGCTCAAGTTTTATAGGAAAATGACAAAGTTTTCCATAAATTAGACGATAGGAAGACATTCCCAAAGAGGTTTTGAAAGTTGTTCGGTATGCCCAAAATGCATCAGTCAGTCTAAGAGACCAATCTTTGTGATTTGGGTTGACCGTTTTTTTCAAAATTTGTTTGAATTCCCTATTTGCTAGTTCAACTTAACCATTTGCCTCGGGGTGATAGGAGGTAGAAACATTATGTGTAATTACATATTTTTTCATTAAAGACTCAAAAGGCTTGTTACAAAAGTGTTTACCTCCATCACTTATAATGGCCCGAGGGATTCCAAATAGACTTAAAATATTTTCTTTTAAAAATCTAATCACAGTTTTGTGATCATTGTTTCGACAAGGAATCGCCTCAACCAATTTTGAGAAATAATCGACTGCAACTAAAATATATAAAAATCTAAATGATGGTGGAAATAGACCCATGAAATCTACTCCCCAACAATCAAAGATCCCGATGACAAAGATGGGATTTAAAGACATCATGTTTCTTTTTAAAATGGATCCTAACTTTTGACAGTTTTCAAACATTTTGCAGAAAGCATGTGTATCTTTAAAAATGGTGGGCCAATAAAATCCACACATTAAGATTTTTGCAGCAATTTTCTTAGATGAGAAGTCACATCCACATGCTTCTGAATGACAAAACTGAATAACACCACTTATTAAATTGTCCGGTATGCATCGTCGGAAAATCTAATTAGGGCAATACTTGAACAAATATGGATCGTCCTAGTAGAATATTTTGACTTCGGTTAAAAATTTCTTTTTATCTTGTTAGCTCCAATCTGGAGGTATTTTCCTGTTGTAAGAAAATTGACAATATTAGCATATCAAGGCATTGTATTTACATAAAATAAAAAATCATCAGGAAAATAGTCATTGATAAGGGTCGTGTCAATTGATGACTCATTTGTGTGTCCCGATAAATGATCCGCAACCACATTCTTTGCTCATTTCTTATTCTTGATTGTGAGATTGATTTCTTGAAACAGAAAAATTCACCGTAGTAATCTTGGCTTTGCATCCTGTTTAGACATCAAATATCTAACAGCAGCATGGTCAGAATAAACAATGGTTGAGGAACCAATTAAATATGATCAAAATTTATCCAATACAAATATTACAACAAATAGTTCATTTTCTGTGGTAGTGTAATTCATTTTTGCATTGTTTAAAGTTCTACTTGCGTAGTAAATTACATACGACTTACCTTCATTTCTCTATCCTAATACTGCGCCAACTGCATAATCACTGATATCACACATTAGCTCAAAAGGCAAAGACCAATCAGCAGATTGCATGATAGGAGCAGAAGTTAAAAGACTGATAATTTTTTCAAGTGATTTTTGACATTAATCTGTCCATTCAAATATTGTATCATTTAATAGGAGGTTACATAATGGTCTGGATATGGTATTAAAATTTTTAATGAACCTTCTATAAAATCATGAATGTCCTAAGAAAGAAAGAATTTCCCTGACTATTTTTGGTGGTGGTAATTTAGAGATTACCTCTATTTTTGCCTTGTCAACCTCAATACCTTTAGATGACACAACGTGACCCAAAATAATTCCAGAATTAGTCATGAAATGATATTTTTCCCAATTTAACACAAGTCTTTTTTCTTCACATCTTTTTAAAATATTTTCTAAATTATTCAAGCAATTATCAAAAGAGATCCCAAAAATAGTTATATCATTCATAATGACATCTAAACAATATTCAACCATGTCATTGTTGGGTTCTAGTTAGTCCCAAGATCAATTTCAAGCATAAAACATGTGCGAATACAACAATGAAGAATGGCGGAATCATACTTTCATTGATCGGCTTTACGATGCGACGAACACAAAATCCTTTTGCTCCTCCTAGAAGCTCTCGGCAGTGGGCTGTTTTGTGCTCCTCCAAAATTCGGTCATGTCCTCCATTGATGCTCCAAGATCCAAAATCTAATTTTAATTCCGCGTCAAAATCCAATTTCGTATAAATATCGAATATATTATTTTATCGATTAATTCCAAATTAATCGTTCTCTCTCTTTAATTAATATTTTATCCGAGATAAAATATCTCCGAAATTAACCCAGATTAATTTTATCTCTCTCATTAATTAATCCCAGATTAATAAAGTGCGAGTCATACGTCATCGGTGAATCTTCGGGAAGCAACCCATGAGATCCTCGGATATGTTGGCAGTAAATTCAGTCGTCGGACTATCCGAACACGTACGTACCTAGTACTACGTTTTTACCGATTTACAAGACATGGTTGGCGTATAGCAAAGCACCGTGCCTACCCAATTCTCCAGAAATATTCTTACTGGAATATGTGATCTATATCAGACGTAGTATACGTAGTATTGCGTATTTCGATCCAGTATCGGATGTCACGTGCAAGGCCTGGGTCTGGAATCGTGTCTGCCCCGTACGAATCACATATCGGATCTCTGGTAACTAGTCTCTATAATCGGATAATCATGACCTAGTCATATTATTCCGATGACTGCAGTACATAAGAGAACCAGTTTCGTATCCTACGTGATCATCATCTCCACTATGATTGGAGTGATACTTCCATCTCGACATCACACCCAATACACTACGATTCTCAGTATACCCAGAAGAGGCATACACAGAACTGGTTAAAGCCCTGGATGACCAAAACCAAAGTATATTGATTGTCGCAAGTATTAGCGGTGCAAGTCTCAGGTTAAGACCAAATACACCTACCCTAATTCGGACTTCCATAGACACATAGTCATACTACCAATGGAATTCCGAGGGGTCTATCCAGAGAGAAGCTGTTTTCTGTACCATCGGTAAAACACAACCTCCTACTACACTTGCATGAGTATCTTATACCCAAATATATGAGAACTATGTCGTTATGCCCTCATAACGCGCACAAGTGTAATACTAGTCTTTTTCGCATTATCGATGTACAATCTCGATAATACTCTGACTAGGGATATTTAATGATTAAACCTTTATGGATTGATACTGTCTCATATCATCTCAATCTGGAACTAATCATATGGACCTTCTATCATTTATACATCTTGGTAATCTAATTACAAATGATAAAAGAGCAATTTCCTTTGTCACATAGTTAATTTGTACAGCAACACCATGATCTGTACAAATAGTGATGCTATGGGTCATAATTGTCCAACAATCTCCCACTTGGCCTATAGCCAATCACTCAAGTGTCCTACACCCGAACTATGTACGGTTCGCTCAAATTTCTGCTGAGAAAAGGCTTTCGTCAGTGGATTTGCATAATTATCATCTTATACGATTTATTTGATCATCACATCGCCACGATGTACGATCCGAACGAATCAGATGAATATTTGAAGTATTTATCTGGATCATTGATGAGACCATTAATTCTTTAGCCTGTGTTGTAGCCTAGCTCAGCTGCTAACATAACTATATCTAATCTAATTAGATTATTATCGATCCAAAAGACTTCTATTGCTGCCTCAGCTGCATCAATATTCCGCTTTTGTTGTTTATTCGGTAACAGTATCTTGCATGGAAGATTTCCAGCTCACTATTCCGTTATTCAAACTTTGTAGTACCGTTATTACGACTCATAGTCAGTTTTTATCGGTTAGGAACTTGCAGCAGTGAACCCAGTCACTTCAAGTTCTCATTCTCCATAGTATAAGAAAGCATCCTTAGTTCATCTAAGATACTAAAGGATGTTCTTAACATCAATCCAGTGACTATCACTTGGATTGGCCCGATTGTGACTCCATATGCTCAAAGTATATGAGACACCAGGTCGCGTACATTTATTTCAATGTACGACTTCTCGGAGAGTATTAGCAACTTTTAATCTATTCCAGTAGATCTTTATTCCTAGAATAAAGGTTGTTTCTCCCAAAAATTCTACTGAGAATTTTCATGAAAGCCAAGTTTTAACCGATTGTATTATGGGAATATCATTTCCAAGAAATGATATATCATCATTATTCAGGACATTCACTGTCAGTGCGCTCCCACTAACCTCCTTATATACACAAGAATCATTTTCATTTTGAATTAAATCTTACACCATTATGATTACATCAAAACGATAATTCCAAGAACGCAATGTTTGTTTCAATCCATCAATGGATCAAATTAACTTGCAAACCTTGTTTGCTCATTTTGTACGAAAAAACCGTTAGGATGTTGTAAACATCCTCCAAAAGGTTTCCGTTAAGGAAAGCGATTTTGACGTTCCAGC